>JAJOZX010001181.1:745000-795000 GCA_023014485.1 Bathynomus jamesi
GTCTTATTGGTTAGTTGCGTCGTTCGTCAACTAATCACCGACACCCTTCAGAACGCGTCCGAAACACTGGAAACGTTTTACTTTTGGGTGGGAAAGAGCAATTGCACGATACGGTCCATCCATTATTTTATGTATATACATATATAAATAGTGGCGTAGTGGTTAGCATCGCTGACTACGAATCTATCAACCCGGGTTCGATTCCCGGCGAGGGCAGGCAGCGTGGAGCTCGCCCAGCTGTTCGACTTTACATTAGTTGATAGATAATGGGTACCATAATAATCCCCCAGAAAAATTAGTCGGGATGCTGCAGAGGGGTCAAACACAGGTCGATCCTAAACATTTTTCCAAAACAATAAAAAGATATACTGTACAATGTACATGTATATATATGTATAAAATAATGGAAATGCATTAGATGTACTTTAGGTGCGAGCGGTACAATTAAATAAATATATGTACAGTAAAACCTCTCTATAACGAAATATATCAGCCAAATTGCTGATTACTGTCGTTGTAGAGAGGTTCATTATAAAGAGGTTTTCCTTTGTCGATATTGACCTATTTAGACGCTCATTAGTTATTTATATATACATTATATAGTAATGTGTATAACTGTATATACAGTATATTCAATGCATTACTTAAAAGTAGTGTATTTCTCCGTGAGGGAGAAACATTCTAGCCAATTACGTTTCAGCTTTTAGGCATCAGCCAGTCAACATGACGCTTACTTTCTTGACCAGGGAAATGGCGGTAGAGACGAGCACGTGCAGCTCAGGGCAAGTTAGCGAAAACACCTCCTTATAACGAAACTTTTTCGATAAAGAGAGGTTTCGTTATCGTGGAGTGTCGTTATTGAGAGGTTTTACTGTATTACTTAATCCTAGAGGACCAAATTTAGAGTGTATAATTTTTAAGGTATTATCATCGTTAAACTACAGACGTTTTTTTTTCATGACAGTCTCCATTCAGCTTCCGTCCTTTCTCTAATGAACTGGATTAAATTCAGCTATGTAATCAAACTCGCTTGTAAGTCTAGCTATCTATCATTGCTTTTTTATAATATACTTTATGCGTTACACTGCGCCAGATAGTTTCTTATTGGCAACGTACACATATCCATACTGGCGTAAACAGACATTAAACGCCCGAAAATACACGCACAAACGCGTGCGTGTGTGTATGTAATATATATATAATATATATATATATATATATAATATATATATATATATAATAATAATAATGTACTCCAGGTACATTATACTAGATGTACCTGCCCTTAAATTAGCTTCCTTTTTCCTCTTGGGATGTTCCTGATGTCTTGCGTCGCATTCCTCGTACCAAATGAAGCAAAAAAGAACGGACTGAGCAGAAACGCTAAGCAGACTTGACGAGGTCTTGACAGACCGAAACTGGCCAGGTATAAAAATCATTGGAACGCGGCGTTCCGTTCCATGTACTTTCGATGCACCTTTTACATTCCACTTTATTATACAGCGCTTTATTTACTATTTGCATATTTTCTATTACTTACGAGATGTTAGGTTTATGCATAAGCTTTCAAACTTGTTAACATGTTTTATTATATATATATATATATATATATATATATATGAAATACATTCCTTTATGGAACCATATTGTAAATGTTCAAAATGTTCTCCATTTATTTCAAAGTACTTTTCAGACACCCTTTAAAAAAAAATATATATATATATATATTACTGTAGAGGGATAATTTACTTTATAATTCATGTTATGTTCCGTTTAGCAATTTATTATATAAAGTTTATCCAATTAGTTTGTGTGTGTGTGTATATACACATACAAACTACACAGACATTCTTTGTGTGATACACTCGGTGGAAATTAATTAGAAATGAACTTGAGCCAATCAATGATTCAAACAAGGAAAAATCTTCAATCATAAAATGTTACAGTGAAGTCTTCATTGATGTTACAATGATATATTAACAGCAGTGTTGAAATGTATACATGGAGCATTAGATGTATTTTATGATGTTTTATTCATTGTATTTGTGTATGTGTATCTAATGTATTCTTTTGTTTGTGAATAGAGTTTGTTTAATATTCAGTGGAAATACCTCGCATTTTCAAACACACACACACACACACACACACACACACACACACATATATATATATATATATATATATATATATATATATATCTATTATATATATAATTACTTAAAATTTAAAAATCTCAGCTAAATCTTTGTGTGGGACAATTTATATTTTACGGAAGCTTTTTTTAAAAACCAAAATGGAACTTGAAACCAGCGTCCGTTATAACTTATTAAGGACAGGAAGCTGGCCATACGGACACAAAAGAAACGTCTGACCGGTGTCCGTCCGTAACCGCGCGGATACAATACAATTCAGGTATCCGCGGATCGTAATGGTAGAGACGAGGTTGAGATATTGCGGCGCACGGACACATATACGGAGAAATAAGTCTTGTGTCCTTTGTGTGAAAATCTGGAAAAGGTTTCGTACCTGTAATTAGGTATATATATATATAATATATATATAGATATATATATATATATATATATTGTGTGTGTGTGGTATATATATATATATATATATATAAATATGCGTGTGTGTGTGTGTGCGTGCGTGCGTGCGTGCGTGGATACACTATTTATTGTGATGTATTACTGCTTTGAGAAAAATCATGACTATATTTTGTTTTATGAGCAAAGTAAGAGCTAAAATTTGTAATATTAACATACCTGAACGCCATATCAAAATAGGTTTTTCCTTCATAACTACTATTAAGCCCAGTTGCAAGTTCGCTTTATAAGAAATAGAATACCGTGTACATTACTGTACAATGTACAATAGACACATTATATGTGCATTTTATGTTTATGAAAATGGTATGACTTCTCAGCTTTTTTTTTTTTACAATCATTTTATATAGATTCAAAGCAAATTTATATATATATATATATATATTATATATATATATATATATATATATATATATATATATATATATATATATATATAAATCAATATACATGAATATATATCATATTAATAACCTTACAGTTAGAATTATAAAAATACGAAATAAATAATTCCACCTTTCTGATTTATGTTGTTCAAACTCGCATCTTTTGTTCGAAAAAATTTACTTTGTTGACGCATTGTAAATATTTTTGTGTTGATGAATAGCCGAGATTAATTCTTTAGATTGGAAGTCGCCCCTCCAGACATTAATCGAAACGTTGTAAGTAATGGTAACGGAGAAATTTAATGCTTTAATGTAAATAGTTAAATTACCGACTTAGTTATTAATTGTATAGTTATAATGTATACACAGCGAAAGTGTGGCTTCCGAAATTGCCTTCATATCGATTATATATATATATTATATATATTGATATATATATAATATATATACACATATATATACATATATATATATATACACGCGTTATCTTCAAGTGGTTATTTACGTCAACAGTATTTTTAAATTCGGTTATACTGAAGGGAACTGGATTGATGAACTTTACAGAAGACTATAGCTTCCGTATGTCTCTACAGACGACAATGGTGAATAAAGGATTTATTCAGGAAATAGGATAGGAGATCCACGCGGTTCTGGCAAATTAAGGAACCCACAATAATAAATAATGAAAGTGGTTCCTTCTTTAAGTACACTGCCTAAAGTTATACATTAGTTAGAAGCAAAATCAGCTTGAGACTAAATTCCACTAAGAGCAGATACCCTTCTCTCAGCAATGGATGTCATCTTATTAGCACGAAACCATTCGTATTTACTTAATTTTAAGAAAAGCAGATTTCCAGATTACTGCAGCCATTTGTTTGAAATTGTGTTTTGAGGACGAGGGTTTCTGCAGGTGGGTAAGGCGACATTTCACCCTCATTATACTCTCAACACAACAGTCACGTCGGCTTGGGAGTAGAGCAGCTCTCATCGTTGGGCACCCAAACCAGTTTCCAACCTCAGTTAGTTTCAGAGTACTTGTTATCTCATTGTATTTTTAATTACATTTGTTTTCTGAGTAGCTAATTGAAAAGTGCTAAGAACAATATTATATATATAATATATATATATATATATATATATATATATATATATATATAATATATATATATATATATATATATATATACACACACACATTATAGTTAGTACAGAGAAGTTCGCCTTCAATTATTTTAACCATAGTACGGTGTAAAATAATTGAAGACAAACTTCTCTGTATTATACTATAATGTATAGTAATTTCTGAAAAAGTTCGTCTACAAACAATTTCTAAAAACCAGAGAAAATTACTAATTGGTAATGTTCTGTTTTTATTTGGATATTTTATGCTTGTTTGGTCTCACCAATAAAATTTCAGAGCCAAAATCCCAATAATAGAATGCATGAACAAAGCAGAATACACGCGGTTGACGTTCGACCTTGCTCAAGTTGGCCTTATATTTCAGATCGACCTTAAGCGAGTTGATGAATTTCAGATTTTTAATGAAAAGTTTGTTTAATATTTTAACTGAGTGTGTCTAATCCATATATACATTTCAAATTTTCAATGGAAATTACTAACCTAACGTAACATAGCCGGGCATAACGTAACCTTACACGACCAAACTGAAACTAATCTGACTTTGTTCAAGATAATTTAACATGAATTTAAAATACATTCATAAGGGTCGAGACTTTCGACATTATGGAAGTTCAGAAATTTTGGTATCGACATTGTTCCTCTACCCTAACCCACTCATCACTAATTACTAATTTTTTTATGCTTTTTAAAAATTTTGTTTCTAGACGCACTTTTTTTTCCAAACCTGTACGTCTGATTGCGATAAATAGCGTATATTTACATGCCATATTTATTAATACACTGTTTGTCTCATTTCAATATTTATCGAAGTAATGTTTAGTTTTAAGCATTGTTTGAACAAACAAGAATCAAGCATTCTTTTATTATCTTCAAGACAGGACCCATTCACATATATTTACATAAACCACCTATTGTTTACATTAAAAGAGGCAAGTTACACATTATTGTTTTAACTTTAAGCGCGTTTAAATACCAGGATTCCAGGTTATATATATATATATATATATCGTTATTCATATGAACGTTGAACCTTAAAAGAAACATCAAGAACTCGTGAGAGATTGTGTACGAGTCTATATCTATCAAGTCATCCCATAAGTATTGTCGTTTTTTTAGATCGGAATTTGAAGGACAAAAAAAAAACTCTACTGAAACTTTTTAATCAGTATATATTTTCCATCGGAATCAATGACACTCTGCCAACGTCCTACAAGCTTTTCAATGCCATGTTTATAAAATTCAGGCGGTTTTGAGGCAAAAAACGTACAAAGACTGGTGTGCAGGTCATCTAAAGAAGTATACTGTTTCTCGTCAAGATAGTTTTGCAGACTCCTGAAGAGATGATAATCTGAAGGCGCAAGGTCTGGAGGATGTGAAGTTTTTCCCACCCAAGCTCCTCAATTTTTGCAGAAGTGATCCGAGCGGTATGAGGACGTGCGTTGTCGTGGTGGAACACGATTCCTTTCCGATTAACTAAAGAAGGTCTCTTTTCTTTTAGTGCAGTGTTCAATCGATCCAGTTGTTGACAGTAGACTTGAGCGGTGATTGTTTGGTTGTGTGGTAAGGTTTCAAAGTGTATTACACCACCTTTATCCCACCAAACACTAAGCAACACCTTCCGAGGGTGAAGATTTGGTTTTGGCTGTGGTGTCGCTGGTTCTCCGGCACAAACCCACTGTCGACGACGCTTAACATTCTGGTACAGTATCCACTTTTCATCACCAGTCACTAAACGGTGCAAAAACGGATCTTGGAGTTCACGGGAATGAAGAGCTGTGCTAATGTTTACCCGCACCCTCAGAATGTCGACCGACAATTCATGTGGCACCCATTTTCCTAACTTAGGCACTTTCCCGAGTTGTTGCAAATGTCGATGGATGGTGGACGGGGATGAATTGAGTTTCTAGGCCAATTCTTCGACAGTTGTTGAACAGTCTTCTTCAAGTGCGGCTAACAGCAGGTCATCATCAAACTCAGCAGGGCGTCCAGAGCGTGCTGCATCTGTCAAACAGCAGTCACCATTCCTAAACTTTTGAAACCATCTTTGACATTTCCTCACATGCAGAATATCGTTGCCATAAACTTCCTGAGTGTTTCGCGTTGCTTCAGTAGCACTATTCCCTTTTTTGAATGCTCTTCTGATACCGCCATGTTTATGAGGGGTTCACATAAAGCAAAACACACGTCTTCACTGGTCAAGGTCTGTAAAGTATGTAGCGAAACACGATCGATCTCCTCTTAGATATAACCTTCGGAAAATTTATGCTTAAACCGAGTAGGACTAGTTTAAACTTAATCTATCGTAAAAAACGACATTACTTATGGGATGACCTGATATAAGGATACCCGAAAAGCATCTAACCAAAGGGAATTACATTAACCAATTATGATCCTATTTTTTTTATTTAGGTTTAAAATAAAGGAAACTGTATGTAACGATATTGTCACGCTTGGTTATGAAGGGTTAATTAATTAAATTAATTTCGTCATATTACATTAACGTACTTTGAATTGAATGGGGAACATTTTGAACAGTTATGATGGAGGTTTCATAAATAAATGTATTTCCCATCGTATACATTCTTCAAAGAAGAAATTACCATTCAATTTCAACTATTAGTTTATTAATTTCAGTTAATAGTCTCGTTTTATCGTTTTATCGGTACATACGAATGATTTTCTATCGTTCGCTTCGTTCACGAGAGTAGTATTGGATACAAGGTCATCATCCCTCTTCCCGGAATTCTTTCTTCTCATTTTTTTTAAACTTGCTTGCGTGAAGTTTGGAAAAGAAGAAAGAACAAAAAATACCCAGCTTTGTTTTCTTTTTTTTTGTATAGTTCATTGAATGTTAAATAAAAAATGTTTTAAACCTTTGAGTGTGTAAAAAAAAAAAAAATTCCATCGTTCTCCCTCAAGGTATGTTTGTCACCCCAAGCTAGATTTGTATTATGTCTTTACTTCACTATATGCATTTTGGGTTAGATTTCAACAATGTTTTCATACGATTTTTTTTTTTTTTTTTTTTAAGATGGATAATTAGTCAGATTTTCCATCTTTTGAACTTTTTTTCTTTCTTTTTCCTCAGAAAGAGAATGAAATAAGTGTTTGAAAGGAAAATATTTTCATGGAAATAAACGTACGATATATATATATATATATATATATATATATATAATATATATATATATATATATATATATATATATATATTATTATATTTATATATATATATATATATATATATATATATATATATATATATATATATTATATATATATATTATATGACATAAGTGTTAAGGAACGTTTCTGCACACGAGGAGGAGAGATAACGAATAATGAAAAATGAGGCGAACCGCCCGGGAATCGAACCCAGGGCCTTCCAATTGCCGGTTGGATGCTCTACCATTATGCTACGGACCTCACTCAATCACAAATCGAAATTCTCCCACATAGGGCAGAAACCAATGCCCTGAGAGGGCACCCTCGCAAATCGTGAATATGCGCATATAACTGCAATGACCGCGCAGTATATAAATGAATAGAAACGACATAAGTGTTAAGGAACGTTTCTGCACACGAGGAGGAGAGATAACGAATAATGAAAAATGAGGCGAACCGCCCGGGAATCGAACCAGGGCCTTCCAATTGCCGGTTGGATGCTCTACCATTATGCTACGGACCTCACTCAATCACAAATCGAAATGGTAGAGCATCCAACCGGCAATTGGAAGGCCCTGGGTTCGATTCCCGGGCGGTTCGCCTCATTTTTCATTATTCGTTATCTCTCCTCCTCGTGTGCAGAAACGTTCCTTAACACTTATGTCGTTTCTATTCATTTATATACTGCGCGGTCATTGCAGTTATATGCATATATATTATATATATATATATATATATATATTATATATATATATATATAATATATATAATATATTATATATATATATATATATATATATAATATATATATAATATATATATATATATATATACAGGGTGGGCGGAAAGTAGCTCCCTATTTTGGATTGGTAAAAAAATACGTATATTATCCATTTATTTCAGAAGAAATAATATGAAAAGGTAGGTATACATGGTAGGTTTTCTCTAAAATTCAATGTGGGCTCCAACTCTTTCCACCTGCTTCTGGAGCCGCCCAGGAATGGCGTCCACTGACTTTAGCAGGAACTCCGGCGGGATGGAGGACATGACTTCCCGAATTCGGTCCTCCAGTTCTTCCAATGTCCTCGGTTTGGTGCGGTAGACTTCTTCCTTTACCCACCCCCAAAGAAAGAAGTCGCACGGTGTCAAGTTGGGGCTCCTGGCTGGCCATTGATGTGGACCACGACGACCCATCCAACGCCCAGGGAAGTGGGCATCCAGCCACTCACGGACAACAAGAGCGAAGTGCGGAGGGGCGCCATCTTGCATAAATATCAGATCGTCGATGTTCTCCCATGTGCTGACAACCGGCTAGACCTCGTTTCGCAACATAGCAAGGTACCGCTCAGCATTCATGGTGTTGCGCAGAAGGAACGGGCCCACAACCTGATCTGAGGTCATACCACACCACACCGTTACACTGAACCGATTCTGCCGTTTTTCAGCGGTAACCGTGCGACTTCTTTCTTTGGGGGTGGGTAAAGGAAGAAGTCTACCGCACCAAACCGAGGACATTGGAAGAACTGGAGGACCGAATTCGGGAAGTCATGTCCTCCATCCCGCCGGAGTTCCTGCTAAAGTCAGTGGACGCCATTCCTGGGCGGCTCCAGAAGCTGGTGGAAAGAGTTGGAGCCCACATTGAATTTTATAGAAAACCTACCATGTATGCCTACCTTTTCATATTATTTCTTCTGAAATAAATGGATAATATACGTATTTTTTTACCAATCCAAAATAGGGAGCTACTTTTCGCCCACCCTGTATATATATATATATATATATATATATATATATATATATATATATAATATATATATATATGGGTGTCCCATAAGTCCGGTCTCATAATATATTAGAACTAAAACAAATGTTCAAATTTATGGCTTGTTTTGTGACTTTTTGGAAAGTGAGTTACACTCTCGAGGAAAAGGCCTACGGAGGCCTTTTCCTCACGAGTGTAACTCGCTTCCATATTAGCCATTGCGTGTTATTCTACTTGCAACAAAATTAAAAGGTCCCCAAAAAAGACATCAATTTGAACACTTGTTTTAGTTCTAATGTATTACTTTTTTATATTTAATTTAAAATAAATTTTCCTATGAGACCGGGTTTATGGGGCACCCTGTATATATATATATATCCCAATGTGACCATCTTCTCTTAGTAACCACCCGACTAAATTGACTACATCCTACTGTCCTGACTAAAATCATGTATTTACAATATAACTTTTTTTTGTCATTATAGTGACCATCTGCATGATTTTGAATGTGACTGGTTTTACCCAGCTAAAAATAATTTCTGTTCAGGATTTCTTCTGTTATGGTGATCGTACGGTTTTAGTAAAGCACAATGGTCACCCAACTTAATTCTGCCATGACTCCTACCTATAATGTCAGAGAAAATTACTTCCATAAGCGGTTTCTACATATATATATAATATATATATATACACAGTGTATAGATAGATAGATAGATAGATTAAAATATAACTTGTATATAGACTGGAGTGCCCCATTCAAAGAATTCGAATATATATATATATATATTATATATATATATATATATATATATATATATATATATATATATATATATATATAAAGTTTATTTATTGCCTACAGTATAGAATAAAAATAAAAAATTGAGCCTTGAATAGAGGTAGCGAATAAGTATTTTGGAGAGGAAAATACTTTATTTTAAAACTAACGCCAAATCTAATTTTGTCACTCTCTGGTGCGAATTTAGAGCTAGAAATTGGTTTAGAATAGCGGAAAGGATAAAGGAGTAAAAAGATGCTGTGTGAATTGTGTTAAAAAGAAGCGAAAGACGTGATAGAAATGGCTGGTTGAACACGGGGGAAACTTAAATAATGGACTCGTCTCCATTATTAATGGATTTCATGTTTTTTTTTTTTTGTGTATATATATATTTATTTATTTATTTATTTATTTATTTATTTATAAATATTATGGTTTATTTATTAATTAAGAACGAACACAGATTACAGATCGACATTAGTCAACGCTGGACATGAAGTCATTGGTATCTGTTATGTCCTAAATGCCAACGTCGGCCCCACGATTTCTTGCTATCTTGGAATGTCCACAAGTCGCGATCGGGTGAAATATATTCGTTATGTTTGATTATTCGTGGATTCCATCTTGTGCGCTGACATTTCGTTTTAAATTTGCAGTTTTGCTGTGATACAAGGTACGTTAGAAAAAAGCCGATTAGATCGCGACTGTTGGACCACCATATATATGATGAAAAGAACCACGAGGGAAAGGAAACAGAAAACCATTCTGTTTCCTTTCCTTCGTGGTTCTTTTCATCATAAATATTTTTCACATGTTACTTTCGTGAAATAATTTTCATATATATATAATATATATATATATATATATATATATGCAACTAACTGCAATGACCGCGCAGTATATAAATGAATAGAAACGACATAAGTATTAAGGAACGTTTCTGCACACGAGGAGGAGAGATAACGAAATAATGAAAAATGAGGCGAACCGCCTGGGAATCGAACCCAGGGCCTTCCAATTGCCGGTCGGACGCTCTACCATTATGCTACGGACCTCACTCAATCACAAATCGAAATTCTCCCAAATAGGGCAGAAACCAATGCCCTCAGAGAGCACCCTCGCAAATCGTGAATATGCGCAAATAACTGCAATGACCGCGCAGTATATAAATGAATAGAAACGACATAAGTATTAAGGAACGTTTCTGCACACGAGAGGAGAGATAACGAAATAATGAAAAATGAGGCGAACCGCCTGGGAATCGAACCCAGGGCCTTCCAATTGCCGGTCGGACGCTCTACCATTATGCTACGGACCTCACTCAATCACAAATCGAAATTCTCCAAATAGGGCAGAAACCAATGCCCTCAGAGAGCACCCTCGCAAATCGTGAATATGCGCAAATAACTGCAATGACGCGCAGTATATAAATGAATAGAAACGACATAAGTATTAAGGAACGTTTCTGCACACGAGGGTTCGATTCCCAGGCGGTTCGCCTCATTTTTCATTATTTCGTTATCTCTCCTCCTCGTGTGCAGAAACGTTCCTTAATACTTATGTCGTTTCTATTCATTTATATACTGCGCGGTCATTGCAGTTATTTGCGCATATTCACGATTTGCGAGGGTGCTCTCTGAGGGCATTGGTTTCTGCCCTATTTGGGAGAATTTCGATTTGTGATTGAGTGAGGTCCGTAGCATAATGGTAGAGCGTCCGACCGGCAATTGGAAGGCCCTGGGTTCGATTCCCAGGCGGTTCGCCTCATTTTCATTATTTCGTTATCTCTCCTCCTCGTGTGCAGAAACGTTCCTTAATACTTATGTCGTTTCTATTCATTTATATACTGCGCGTCATTGCAGTTATTTGCGCATATTCACGATTTGCGAGGGTGCTCTCTGAGGGCATTGGTTTCTGCCTATTTGGGAGAATTTCGATTTGTGATTGAGTGAGGTCCGTAGCATAATGGTAGAGCGTCCGACCGGCAATTGGAAGGCCCTGGGTTCGATTCCCAGGCGGTTCGCCTCATTTTTCATTATTTCGTTATCTCTCCTCCTCGTGTGCAGAAACGTTCCTTAATACTTATGTCGTTTCTATTCATTTATATACTGCGCGGTCATTGCAGTTATTTGCGCATATTCACGATTTGCGAGGGTGCTCTCTGAGGGCATTGGTTTCTGCCCTATTTGGGAGAATTTCGATTTGTGATTGAGTGAGGTCCGTAGCATAATGGTAGAGCGTCCGACCGGCAATTGGAAGGCCCTGGGTTCGATTCCCAGGCGGTTCGCCTCATTTTTCATTATTTCGTTATCTCTCCTCCTCGTGTGCAGAAACGTTCCTTAATACTTATGTCGTTTCTATTCATATAATATATATATATATAATATATATAATATTGAACAACGAAAACTAATAATTTTTTTCTTTTCTCAACACAGGTTGAAGAAGGAAGCAGGAAAAATGAAAAACAACATATGGTAAGTTCGGAATCATTTATAATGTTGTACACGCTAAGAAAATTAAATTAGGAATTGCCAACGTTTCATTAAAATCCCAATAACGACCCCAGGACGATTTACTTGTATGCGAAACATCGGTAGACTCTAATTCTATTTTCCTAGCGCGTATAATAAAGTTAAATCTAATAATGCATCGTGTTAGGTTGAACAATATATATATATATATATATATATATATCAGTGGCGTGCGGTGATTTTTCGTCAAGGGGAAGCAATTCAAGCAAAAACAACAAAGATTATATAAAATAAAAATAAAACTTTAAAATACTCGTATATAATAAAAACAAAACACATATAATCATCTACTTACTTTACTTATAGGTTAATTCTATTCTTCTTTCTTTTTTATTAAATATATCTATTATTTCTTCGTAAAAGGCATCGGTTTTCATATCCTTAAGAAGCTTTTTCTCAATTGAGATTAAAGCTAAACTTGCAAGCCTTTCTTACCCTTGCGCATTTCTAGCGTAGTTACGTATTCGCTTTAAATGAGAGAATGACAGCAGACAGCACGTAAAGTTGCCAGATATTTCAAGAAAATTAACTACAAGATCTGGACAGCGATTTCTAAATTGCTTCCTTTTGACATAGGGAAGGATAAAATAACGATAAATATATATTCTTTTTCGCTTAACATGGCCATGGAATTTTTTAGTAGAAAAACTATATATGAAACTTGTTGTATTCAATAAATACTACATTATTAAACATTAAATGAGTTTTTAGAATGGAAAGAAACAATTTGTAACAGTAAAAAAAAAGCGAAAGTCATTGGGAAAAAGGATGCATTTCGTCAATGTGTGTCCAACTCGAGATTTTTTTGCGTCGGCTTTCTTAAAGGTTCTTGCACGAACGGCAACCAATGTATATACTATGTATCCACCTGATTACCAATCAAATGCTATAAATAGTATAATAAAATGATTTTGTACAAATTATTAACACATATTGAACTGTTTAAACTTTAAAGTATAATACAGCATTTTCTTCTTTCTTTGAATAGGGAAGCATTGCTTCCCTTGCTTCCATGGACCGCACGCCACTGATATATATATATATATATATATATTATATATATATATATATATATTATATATATATATATATATATATATATATATATATAGTGTCTATAAATTATTTTTACAAATTAAATTCAATTTCAATTAAATTTGTAAAGATGATTTATGGCACCCTGTATTTACGGTAATTTCTTTATTGGTAGTATAGATTTTTCCTTTTTATTTCGTTTTACTGTACTATTACATTTGAAAAAAATTTAACAAATACTAAATACTGAATACTGACAACGTCCCAAACACGAACATCGAAACGTAGCATTTGAATCAACTTCCACCGAAGTTTTGTTTCCGTATAAGAAGACGTACATAAAATTAGTTACATTTTATACAAGTTTATCGATCGTGGTTGCATTGCTGCAGAGACTCTGCATCTTACGAATCCTCCCGTTCGTATTATTTACTGTACGGTATAAACGACACAATTTTCCGTTTATATTCATGAGGAGAAGAGAGCTCATCATGACGGGCGAAATGTGATCCATTTCGTTTAAGAAGCAAACGGTGGTTGGCGCTGAAATAGAGAGAATCCTCGGTCGAAATGAGCATGAACGAATATGCCAAATCGGCCATTAGTGCATCGACGAAATATGAAGGATGAGAACATCGGTGCCCGACCGCCGCCTATCGAGGAACACATTCATCAACGTGGTTGTCAGATTCTCTCTCTCTCTCTCTCTAATATATATAATATATATATATATATATATATATATATATATATTCGTTTATTTTCTTTCTCTACGTAATATTGCCCGGGCTCATTATTTGTCTGCTTGTTTCTTTATTCTCATTCTTTTTATCTCAATGTTTCATGCCTATCTTGTTTTTTCTCCTTTTTCTTTTTACCTCGTGGAAGGACTATTTCAATTTTTATTGGCCTTATTAACGTAGCGATTTCCCTTGAACAAACTTGAATCGTTTAACTCCATATATATATATATATATATATAATATATATATATATATATATATATATATATATATATATATATATATATATATATATATGTGTGTGTGTGTGTGTGTAAAGAACGATGCTTGTGTAGAAGAGCGTTCCGCACAAGATGAGGAGGGAGAAACGAATGTTCTTCTACACAAGCGTCGTTCTTTACATTAATTATACTATGTGTTGTTTGCAGTTAATATATATATAGTTTCGGATGCATCGTGTTGCAGTGACTCCGATAAAAATCTTTAAAAAGTTGACCGATTTGGCCGATTATTATTAATAATAACAATAATAATAATAATTAAGAAGAAAAAAGAACATGTCAACAGTGTCTTTATAAGGTTTCTCAGGTAAGATATAGAAAACAGTGTTTATGAAAACTACTCCACTTAATTGTTTTATAATGTTATCATGTATTAAATTCTAAGAACAGTAAATTCTATATTTTAATAAAGAAATAAGTAAGGTTGTAGAGAGAGTAAGCGATTGGAAACGCCTCCTTTTTACTTCTCTGCTTTTAACAACAATTCCTCTTTGAAGAGATAACGAATACAGTCCCTGAAGATGGAAAAGTTTTGAGCCCAACGATACATTGGAAGACCTAATTTTAAAATCACTTTAGTTCACCGCCCCTCATCTCTGTCAGGGCACCTTAATATGCATTAAGGACTTTTCGCCACGTTTGTAGTTCAATCATCAGACTTGTATTGTATTCAAATGGAGCGCAGTAATAATTTCTGTATAATTTATTTTATGTAATTTCAGTTTTGGTGTTGGTTGTTTAGAGTAACCTGAAGTTATTGATACAAAAGGTTGTATCATCAATTTACTTCAATATTGTATTTAATCGATATAAATTTGGTTATAAATGTTGGATTTAACCGATAAACAAACTTTGTTTTAGTGCTGGATTCAACTGATACAATAGATTTTATTATAGTGTTGGATTTAATTGATAACAGCAGCTTGGTTTTGTTATATTGTTGGCTTTCATCAACACAACAAGTTTTGTTGTAGTATTGGATTTAAAACCCACCAAATACTGGTTGTTTTAACAAACGTTTTTAAAATGTTTATGAGCGTTTAGTAAACTTTCCTCTGTATGCTGGGATTAGCTATATATATATATATATATATATATAATATATATATATATATATATATATATATATATATATATATATAATATATATATATATATATACACACCTTTGGTAACCTTTGGTTAGCTTCCGCCCGAATTGTTCATTCTGACGAGGGTCAAGCTTTTCATTCCACCTTAGACCTACAGTTTAACGTGGAATCTGAACCACGCCCCATCAGCAGCCCAGCGTCTTAACCACTAGGCCACTAGGGTACCCATTTATCTACCAAACCACTTTCTTTATCGTGTGAAAGGATGAACAGCTGGGTTTTGCTGCGCGCCGGCTGCCGTCGGGTCTCGAACCCGGGGCCGATGGATTCGTAGTCAGCGACGCTAACTACTACACCACCGAGGCGCATGCATATATATATATATATATATATATATATATATATATATATATATATACACACGAAGGGCGTACTGAAAGTAATGCCTTTTGGCTGATAACTTCTTTATTAGAATGAATAAAAAGGTCAACGTACACATGTATGTACATTAAATATTGTTCTACACAAAACTACTCTTCAAAGTAAGCTCCTTCACACACGATGCATTTGCGCCACCTCTGAACCCAAGACTTGAATCCTGTTTGAAAAAACTGTGGCGAGCACTGTCTGACGCATCGTTTCAAAGCGACTTTGATGTCCTCTGTGTCATCAAATCTTTGTCCCCGGACGCTTTCTTTCATCAGGCTGAATAGGTAAAAGTCTGACGGTGCCAAATCCGGACTGTAGGGTGGATGTGGCATCACTGACCAGCCCATCTTTGCAATAGCATGATTTGTGGCAAAATATGTGTGTGTGTGGGCGGGCATTGTCATGGTGTAGCTGGATGGATTTGAGATCTTTTTGCGGCCTCTTCTTTCTGATGGCTTCCCGAAGCTTCTTGAGTGTCAATACTTTTTACCTATTCAGCCCGATGAAAGAAAGCGTCCGGGGACAAAGATTTGATGACACAGAGGACATGAAAGTCGCTTTGAAACGATGGGTCAGACAGTGCTCGCCACAGTTTTTCCAAACAGGATTCCAGACTTGGGTTCAGAGGTGACGCAAATGCATCGCGTGTGAAGGAGATTACTTTGAAGAGTAGTTTTGTGTAAAGCAATAGTTAATGTACATAATGTGTACGTTGACCTTTCTATTCATTCTAATAAAGAAGTTATCAGCCAACAGGCATTACTTTCGGTACGCCCCTCGTTTATATATATATATATATATATAATATATATATATATATATATATATATATATATATATATATATATATATATATGCGCCTCGGTGGTGTAGCGGTTAGCGTCGCTGACTACGAATCCACATCGGCCCCGAGTTCGAGACCCGGTGACGGCAGCCGGCGAGCAGCAAAACCCAGCTGTTCATCCTTCCACACAATAGAGAAAGTGGTTAGTAGATAAATGGGTACTATGGGTGGCCTAGACGCTGGACTGCTGGTAGGGCATGGTTCGGATTCCACGTTAAACTGAGGTCTAAAGGTGGAGTGAAAAGCTTGACCTTCGTCAGAATGAACAATTCGGGCGGAAACAAACCAAAGGTGTGTGTGTATATAAAGAGAGAGAGAGAGAGAGCTTTTATAATAAAGAGCCTCGTATTTAATTTTGCCACTTCACTATTCTATTTTGTGATCAACAAAACCAAAATTTATTTCGACCGTTGAATTTATTCAGTTCACCAAAAAATAAAACGTACACTCATAAGTTCGTTTGCTAGAGAACCGTAAATCAGTTAAAATATAGATATATGTATGCTAAGGAATAATAATAATATAAAGACAGATAACAAGGGCAAATTTAGTTATGAAATTATGTAGAACTTGGTAAGAGACTGCCATTTCCAATCTGACCTCAATGCCACACTCACAAAGGAACATTATTTAACCATTCCAGTATCGAAGTGGCAAATGTAGGAATATAAAACTAAAATTTCCATTAAATTTTACTTATAAGTAACTAAGTAACTCCAGAATTTAAAGATAAGTAAATTAAGTGAAATTTTAAATGCGAGTCTTGAAATACTGAAGTTTCGAAACAACCGATTAAGATGTAAAACTTATTATGTACCATGAAAAAAAAAAGAAATAAAACATTGGAAAACGAAAGCAATAACTTATGGGATTTTTTTGTGACTTATTTAGTGGAAAACAAACACACACACACACACACATACAATGGCACTCATAAGTATTCGTACAGAGAAATGTTTCAGTTATATTCGTCCTTATCTTTTTTTTTTTACCATGCATAGGATGGTTATGAAAAGTTTACTCTTCGTTTGGAAAAATTTAACAAATAAAAAAATTAGTTTAACTCCAACATATAAAAAACATCAAAGAATTTAAGGAAAATAAAAAAAGTTAAAATGCAAAAGTTTTCCGACATTATTTGCAAAATTATTTAATACTTTGTGTGTCCAACTTTTGCTTGAATGATTTCAATGATTCGTTTCGGGTATTTTTCTCCAATGTTTAGACATCTCTCAGTAGAAATTTTAGCTCATTCTTCTCAAGAAAATTGTGCAGTTCATTCAGATTCGAAGGGTTTCTCTTGCGGACAGTTTTTTCAAATCAAACCCTAAATTCTCGATTAAATTGAGATCTAGGCTTTGACTGGGCCACTCTAGAAGCTTGAAATTCTTTTGTTGAAGCCATTTCATGGTGTTCTTACTTTTGTTTTGAATCATTATCTTGTTGCAGTATCCATTTGCTAGACATTCGCAATTCCCGAACCGAAAGTAATACATTTTCTTCTGAAGCTTCCTGATATTCCTTCGAATTCAAGATTCTATTGATGTCAACAAGCTTTTCTGGACCAGAAGCACTAAAGCATTCCCAAAGAAGCAAACTACCACCATCATGTTTAACCATAAGAAGGGTGTTTTTTTTCCCTCGAATGCAGTATTTGATTTTCGCCAAACACACAGTTCTCGTGGTAGATAATTAAATTTTGGTCTCATCTGTCCTTGGCGTACTTTAAACGAACTTCTTTGTGCGCTTTTCGTAGCAGAGGTTTTCTTCGTGCAACTTATCTATGCACACCATTCTTTCTCAATGTCCAACGTACAGTACAGGGATGGCTTTTGATTTTAGACAGTCTTAATGTTTAGCAAATATGTTTGAAAAATATTGTCCCTCGTAGATTGGCGGCAGCCATTCTTTCAATCTGTTTAGCTGTACGTTCTGAAATCTTGCAAGGTCGTCCAAACCTTGGTAGAGTTTTGATTGTTCCAAAGCCTTTCCATTTCTTTATAACTACATTAACCGTCGTAAGTGGAATTCGAGGTTCTTCTATCTTCCTATAACTCTTTCCAGACTCATATGGAGCAACAACTGAGTTCTTAAGATTTGTAGACAGCTCTCTACCACGACGACCCATTGCTTACTAATGGCTTGTCTTCCATGAAGATTCACAGAGAAAATTTTAGAATTCAGAATTGCCAACAGTCTCTAATCGATAAACAGCCAACTACTGATAAGAATTTTAAATTTTTCAAGCCTAAGGTGGAAACAAAGTATTAAATAATTTTGTAAAAAAACTTTCGCATTTTAACTTTTTTTTTAATTTTCCTCAAATTCTCTGATATTTTATATTATGTGTTGGGGTTGAACTAATATTTTTTTTTTAAATTTTCCAAACAAACGGTAAACTTTTCATAACTATCCTATCCTGTGCATGGTACAAAAGATAAAGACGAATATAACAAATATTTCTCTGCACAAATACTTATGACCACCACTATATACAAGGGTGTTTCACAACTGGTATGCCATACTTTGGAGGGGTGATTTAGGCGGTGATATCGAGTAAAAAAGTTAATACAACATTGGTGCTATTTCCAAACGTTGGCGGAACTACGGACATTTTAAGGTGCACGGAAAAAAAATAAACGAGAGTATTAATCTGATGTATTTATTGCTACATGTTATGAGATACATCTTATAAATGTTCAAAATGTCCGTCTCGGTTTTCAATGCACAGCCTTGCTCGTTCCAAACAAGAGTCCACTGCCCATTGAATCATTTCGGGGTGTTCTCGTATGTAAGCAGCGGCATCCATAATCCGACGCAAGGGTTCCTCTCTCGTTTGTACTTTGGTCTTGTAGACCATCTCTTTCATAAGATCCCATAAAAAGAAATATAACGGGGATAGGTCCGGAGATCTCGGGGGCCACGATATTGGACCAGCACGACCAATCCAACGATTCCCGTCCCGCTGATTCAAGTAATCCGTAACATGACGACCAAAATGTGGTGGCGCCCCATCGTGCTGAAAGTTCACCAATTCGTCTAGAAATCCTTCGAACACTGGTAGTTGGACTACGTTGTACTATTGTACTACGTCTAGTATGCGCTCCTTCACAGCAACGGGTCGTCGTGCTACATGTTCTTGGTTACGTGGAACAATTGTTCCTGTTTCCCTTAATCTCTGGTGTGTGTCACTAAACACTTGACTTGCCTGTTCGGTATTCGGCGGTTCGGAAAACGTCTTCGATATTCCTCAACTGCCGCTCTGCTGTTACCATCACAGAATCCATAAATGAAATCGATATCAGCGTATTCAGCGGGTGTGAACTATGGATTCATTTTGATTGTTCACTTAGCGCAGCACAGTGTCTCGTACCACAGATCAGAACCATCTGAAAGAAAAAACTGAGGATTAGTAGTGGTAACTTCGTTAACCGAAACTACCACCAGTGCTGCCATCTATCGAATTACACACAAGTAGGGATTTGTTGTTTGCACATCTTAAAACGTCGGTAGCTCCGCAACGGTTGGAAATAGCACCTATGTTGTATTAACATTTTTGCTCTGTATCATCCCCCAAAGTATGGTAGACCGGTTGTGAAAGACCCTGTATATGTGTGTGTGTGTGTGTGTGTGCGTGTGTGCGCGCGCGTATGTAATTTTATGCATAATATAATTATGATAATTCCCCCACTGACATAAATTAAAGGCCAACTTACAGAACGCCTGTTGAGGTCTATTTGTAGTTGCGTAGATGCATATACTCGCATACTGGAACACGTTCATATTGTTTGAAATGGTGTGCAAACTCTGTCCTAAACATGTTTGATTAATATTATCACATTATAGAAGGACTTATCTTCTTTTGCAATTTCAACGCGACTGTATACAAACTTAACGATTCACTGTTTGACCCGTGTTCCGGAATCTAATAATAATGAAAATTATAAACATTATAATAGTAATTCCTTCGATTATACATTTATTTTTATTCTGTTAATCACCGTGTGAAGCAAGTAATGAAATAAACAAAGAAATTTATATGTATACACTACGGTACCATTTGCGTGTAAATTATCGATTCCTTTGAAGTTTCGAGCAGTCATTAGATATTCGTCAAGTACTGCGCATATTAAGAAAAAACGCACGAGATGGATTTCTCGGTGTAATCCCGAAGGATTTGCTCTTCACTGGAGTTGGATTTAAAAGGATTTAAAGGATTTTTCTAAGGTTCCTATAGTCATCTATCATAGGCACTTGTCTAAGGAGGATTCGGTCAGTAGAGCATATCTTGATTTTGGTTTGTTTATTTCGGCGTTCAGATGCTCGAAATTTGTTTTTAGTTTATTGTCATGAATTAATTTAAATATAATGTGAAAAGATAGCTTTTTATTTCTCTGACGTGTGTGTATATATATATATATATATATATATATATATATATATATGTGTGTGTGTTGTGTGTGTGTGTGTGTGTGTGAATACAAGGTGTTAAAAAAAAAGCCACCCATTGGAGAATTCGTTTATCATTGTAACCTAACCCTTTCCTTATCTTTTTGGGTTGCGTTTCTTTTTGAACACCCCATATATATATCAGGTCATCCCATAAGTAATGTCGTTTTTTAGATCGGAATTTGAAGGACAAAAAAAAAAACTCAACTGAAACTTTTTAATCTAGTATATATTTTCCACCGGAATCAATGACACTCTGCCAACGTCCTACAAGCTTTTCAATGCCATGTTTATAAAATTCAGGCGGTTTTGAGGCAAAAAACGTACAAAGACTGGTGTGCAGGTCATCTAAAGAAGTATACTGTTTCTCGTCAAGATAGTTTTGCAGACCCCTGAAGAGATGATAATCTGAAGGCGCAAGGTCTGGAGAATATGGAGGATGTGGAAGTTTTTCCCACCCAAGCTCCTCAATTTTTGCAGAAGTGATCCGAGCGGTATGAGGACGTGCGTTGTCGTGGTGGAACACGATTCTTTTCCGATTAACCAAAGAAGGTCTCTTTTCTTTTAGTGCAGTGTTCAATCGATCCAGTTGTTGACAGTAGACTTGAGCGGTGATTGTTTGGTTGTGTGGTAAGGTTTCAAAGTGTATTACACCACCTTTATCCCACCAAACACAAAGCAACACCTTCTGAGGGTGATTTGGTTTTGGCTGTGGTGTTACTGGTTCTCCGGCACAAACCCACTGTCGACGCGCTTAACATTCTGGTACAGTATCCACTTTTCATCACCAGTCACTAAACGGTGCAAAAACGGATCTTGGAGTTCACGGGAATGAAGAACTGTGCTAATGTTTACCCGCACCCTCAGATTGTCGACCGACAATTCATGTGGCACCCATTTTCCTAACTTAGGCACTTTCCGAGTTGTTGCAAATGTCGATGGATGGTGGACGGGGATGAATTGAGTTTCTGGGCCAATTCTTCGACAGTTGTTGAACAGTCTTCTTCAAGTGCGGCTAACAGCAGGTCATCATCAAATTCAGCAGGGCGTCCAGAGCGTGCTGCATCTGTGAAGCAGCAGTCACCATTCCTAAACTTTTGAAACCATCTTTGACATTTTCTTACATGCAGAATATCGTTGCCATAAACGTCCTGAATGTTTCGCGTTGCTTCAGTAGCACTATTCCCTTTTTTGAACTCGTAAAGCATTATATGCCTGATATGCTCTTCTGATACCCCCATGTTTATGAGGGGTTCACATAAAGTAAAACACACGTCTTCACTGGTCAAGGTCTGTAAAGTATGTAGCGAAACACGATAGATCTCCTCTTAGATATAACCTTCGGAAAATTTATGCTTAAACCGAGTAGGACTAGTTTAAACTTAATCTATCGTAAAAAACGACATTACTTATGGGATGACCTGATATATATATATATTAAAAATACCAAAACAAAGTAAACGTCTGTAGCTCAAGGGAACTAAAATAATTTGTGTGTGTTGTAAAATTTCACAGAAATGCGAAGGAAAAAGAAAATATTTGTTTTTAAAACTTTTTCCGAAATTAAATGACAGAACTAACCTTCCATAAACTTATATTTAATGGATTGTTATCGTCCCATTACCCGCCCTTCCCAAACTCATCCCACCCCATTAACCCCTCTCCCCCCTTAAAAAAATAGTTCTTTATCGGAGTTCTGCTAAAACTGAATTGTCTTCTTGCGGTTCTCCCACGCCGGAGATGATTGTCTTCTCCAATTTTCCTATTTGGGGGTCATTCTGTTTCTTCCGAAGCGACTCGAGTCATTCTCGTGAAAGGTTCGAGGGAAACCCTGGCACGAAGGAGATGGTTAAGTAAAAAAATCGCGTTCTCCGCACGAAAAACACCTCAAAACCGCGGTAAAAAAAAAAAAAAAAAACTGAATTGAAATTTGGATATTACTGTTGTGTCATACCGTACAAGGCTTCATAAGGATATTACTGTTCTGCCAAACCATACAAGGCTTTATAAGGATATTTTTTTTTTACACTGTATAATGAGTATTGTAACTGTAATTGAAAAATTACCGTACTAATATTGAAATAAGATGCATAACGATGTAAACGATAATTAAACGTGGACCTTCTAATGTAATATATAATTAGTTATAAGTACATTTTCCATCTTCACACATGTAATTGCTGTATCACGCATCGTACTTCATTTTTTTTTTTTCATTTTCATACGGCGTCATATTCATTGCGACTACTTTATCCCATTATGAACCACTCACTTTACAAACGTCATTATGATCATTATTACGAGAAACAAAAAATAAAATTTATATAATTCGTTTTCCGGTCGTCGTCGGTCGTCGTAACTAACTGGTGAAGAAGGGCGCCGCTGTTTGCGAGCCGCGAGGCGAAGGGTCGAACCAAAGGCTTGCATGGAAGATGGAGAACGTTCCTCTTTCTTTAATGAGGTTTGCGAGTGTATTTGTCCCTCTCTGCACTTCCCTTGTAGAGGTTTGGAGCGCTCTTAGAGGTTTCTTTCTCTGAATGGAAGTCGGAGGCCGTGGTTCGTTAGCGTTGAGTGTCCTCACGGTTAAAGGGCGGTTGGGCTACTACACCAGCCAAAGGCTTAACCGAATAATAGAGAAATATATTATTTTATATGCGACTCGCATTTGATTAATACACACACACACACACACACACACACACACACACACACACACACACACACACACGAGGGTAATTCAATAAATATCTGCACTTTTTATTTTCACATCTGAATGATTATAAACACATCACTTCTCATTTCTCAACATAGTCTCCCTGTTTCTCAGTACACTTAGTCCAGCGATCTACAAACTTCCAAATGCCATCACAGAAGAATGTTTTTGGCTGTGTGCGTAGCCAGTTATGCACCGCCTCCTTCAGGTCATCATCGCCTTGGAATCGCTGACCTCTCAAAGCGTCTTATAATGGTCCAAACGGGTAAAAATCCGAAGGTGCCAGGTTTGGACTGTAGGCTGGATGGTCGAGAACTTCAAATTTAAGTTCTTGAAAGCATTTTCTAGTCTCTGCAGCGGTATGAGGGCGTGCATTGTCGTGTAACAGAATAACACTTTCCGACAATCTCCCTCTCCGTTTTGTGCGAATTGCTTGCTTTAACTCATTCCGAAGCATGTCAGAATACGATGCACTTGTTACTGTAGTTCCACGCTCTAGATAATGAGTTAAATGATAGGTACGTAATAATTATGATTCAGATTTACACTCGTACAATAGATCCTGATTAATTAGCCACTTACGTAAAATACATGTATAGAACATATAACCAATTATATATAACCAATATATATATATATATATATATATATATATATATATATATATATATATATATATATATATATACACAGTATATTATAACAAGATACAGAGGAATCAGTAGAATTCTCCGAACTCTAAGCAATTTACACAAAGCTTGAAACAACTCCCTTTTTTAATTGAATTTTCTAAAGTTCAGTCCACGTCCACAGGATAAGGTCTCAAAGTTACTTCCTATAACCCTGATTCAGTAATTGAGTGATCATAGACCCTAAATCGTTAGGGGCTGCGTAATGACCCTTAGGAGGTAATTAGGGATTAAATTCTGATTTTCTCACCCTTTGCTTATGTCTGGAAAATAATGGAAGGGTCGCTCCCAGATGCTGGAATTTGCGCGCAGCAAGGACGATTGTCACGGAACCGGATTAACGTTTTAAAAAAGGAGAAACGCGTTACGTTGTTCATACGTCGTAAATTTTTGGGCATTACGTTTTTGTAATTGTTTACGTTGTGAAAATGTGCATTTTGATCTGGTGTTATCTTTTACAGTTTCGAGGTATCTGATCTGATATGATTTGTTACACGAATAAACTCGCGAAATCATTTAAGTGAATGTAAATTTGTTTTTACATAAACTTTTATTTATGTATCCTACATTTTTGGTTCACTTGTAAAAGATACTTTTGAGTACTTTATACCGAGTCCAACATTTATTAAATGATTAAGTTCAATTTCGAAATTACATCACTTGTTCTTCTTTTCTTATTTTTATAGACCGATAAATAACGTCTAATTTTGCCTCCATTTTTTCTGTATTTACATAAATGTTTACGACAGTCTCTCTCTCTCTCTCTCTCTCTCTCTCTCTCTCTCTCTCTCATCTCTCTCTCTCTCTATCTCTCTCTCTCTGTAACACTATATGTATATAAAAAAAATTCAAAACCTGTTTAAATTTCTGAGACACGAGACGTAACAGAGATAACTTTTGAAATATCTTTTGCAAATTTTACATTTTAATTTCTTTTTTTAACTATTACATAATTTTGTAGAAATGAGATTACGAATTTGAATCTAATTTAAATTAGAATTTTATGCAAGTTTTTTTTTTTTTTTTTTAATGATTTTTAAAGAAAGTCCATTTTGCATTTATTTTTCCTTTTAAAAGACTTTAAAGATACATTTTATTCCGTACCCTTTTGCGAGAGATTAAGAAATATAAATGTTTTTAGTAGAATTAAATTATTAATTTTATTTTTTAAGGAGGAACTTTATATAGAATTATATTTTAGAATTTAAGAGGGTAAGAAATATTGAATAAAGTAAAGCTAAAATGTAAGAAAACCTTCATTCAAGAATTTGGTGTGGGAACTTCTAAATATTTTATGATGTATGATGTCAGCAACATAAAAAGTCCAAGAAAAGGACCGTCTAATGGGGTAGAAAAACGCCCCCCTGACGGAGAGTTGCTTCACATGCCGATTATTGACAGATTTTGCCAGATAATTAATTACCAAAAGCGTTTACTTTTTCCTTCGTTAATTCCGGCTATTAATATCTTTTACACTTCGAAATGCCTTCAAAAGGGTTAGGTTAACGTAGGCTAGGTTAGTTCTGATCGAGATTTCAGGGTTGAAATTAGCAATGGTAATGGAAGGACTAAAGTTTCTCAAGCCGCGGGTGGCCAGCTGTTAGGAGAAGGGGAGAAGAGCTTAAGATCGCACACCTGGGTTATCCAAAGCGGCGTCTGAACCCGGTGAATCTGCGCCCTTTTTATTCAAACAGTTCTTCGTACGAAGAGGAAGATAATGTAATTTTGGAATATTTATTAATTATTGCTCTAAATATTACGATTTTTTAGACAGTTTAAATTTCATAAATCTCATGGAAGTAATGATGTTATGAAGTCTTCAATGGAATTCTAAATTCTCTACATTTCTTCATACTAGAAACGGTTCCGTGCGTAATTTTTTGCATTTTCTGTATGCAATTCAAGTAAATATAGATACTTAGTTATCCGTGATTGAGGGGCGGGCCATGATCACGGATAACTCAATTTCACGGTTAATTCAGTATATCCCGCCGCGTCTGTGGGTGGGTTGAACAGCCGCTGCTGCTCGCCACCACAGACTGCATGACCTCCCATCTCGCGCGTCACCACAATTAATATACAACTAAATACTCGTAGTTTGTACTCACCACAAGACGTGAAGATGTATAAAGCCACAAGCGCATATATGTGTTCTGTGATGCGCGGAAAAACACTGACTGAGGCGCGTTGTAGTGGGCTCGCGGGAGGCGAACAGCGGATTTAAACACCGCACCAAATCACGGTTAAGTGTACAATGGTCACAATTAGTAAATCACTGTTAACTCGATTCACGTTTGAGTGAATCGCGGATAACCGTGTGAATACAATAGTTCGATGTATGCGTTTCTTGACATGTTGCACAGTATATGAAACTAATGTATTTAATTAAAAATGCTGATACTATATATATATATATATATATATATATATATATATATATATATATTATATATATATATATTATTTATTTATTTATATTTATTAGGGCCTGCGAATCACAATTTTTGTCAAATCGAATCTTGTTTTTACACACAATTAGTAATAAGCATAAAATTAATTAAATCTTCTTGAAAACAAAAGGACAAAAGTAAATCCTTCTAAAAAAAAAATGTATTAAGTATTTGATGATGAGGAGGAACAATGGTATTAAAGTATGATAAAAGTGTTATCAATATTCCGTTAGAACAGGACAGTTGTCCAGTGCTCTTTTTGTCCATTTGTCAGAGTTACCCACTGTATTGATTGGAATAATGCTTGTTTTATTTCATTTAGCAACATTGTCAATAGAAAATATTCTTGAGTCTGCCATTATCCAACTTTCAAATAACTTCAACATAAGCAAAGGTCTTTTTCAACTCGATCCTGTGTTTGAATTCCTTCAAAACAAATTTAGATAAAAAGGGTAGGACGCTAAATCTTTGGTAAACTTGTATGCTACTTTATTAACTTTTAATCTTCATTTTTTTTTTATATATATCGAAACTTGACTCTAAAAGGCAAAGTGTTAAAACCCGGGCAGATTTCAGTATAAATTTGTATTTTTATAATTCATTTGATCTTGTGCTAAAATCGATATTTTCCTTACAAATCTGTTTGCCTCTTTGTTAATCCTCTAATTTTTAATTTTTTATTTTACTTCTCCGTTTATTGCATATATATATATATATATATATATATATATATGTATGTGTGTAGATATGTATGTATATTATATATATATATGTTTGTGTGTATGTATGTTATTTATTTATTTTTTTTTTCTTTCTGTAACTATATATAGGCCGTAACCTTTTATGTACTTCAGTGTTCCTGAGGATGTCATTAGACGAAAGCGCTTGAGCACCTTTTGTGTTTCCTTTCCTCCGTGGTTATTCATATATATATATATATATATATATATATATATAATAAAACGTTATGAGCTACATTTTAAACAATTTTTATGCATGAGTGAAATGTATACATATATATTACATGTAGAACGTAATGTATACATTGTGATACTATAGTTGAGTGTATTTACTATTCTCTTGTGTTACAAATTCCGTCTTTTGATTCGGTGGGTCTGAAATTGCTCTTCTTTTCCTTTAAAATGGAGAGATTGTATCGTTTTCATCATTGGCTTTATTAATGCACGTCGTCTTACCCTCTAAACATACATACTAAGACTTTAATACATACAAGAACTATACATGCGCCTCAGTGGTGTAGTAGTTAACATCGCTAACTTCGAATTCATCGGCCCCAAGATCAAGACCCGGTAACGGCAGGCGGCGCGCAACAAAACCCAGCTGTTCATCCTTGCACACTAAAAAAAAATTGGTTGGTAGATAAATGGGTACCCTGGGTAGCCTCGTGGTTAAGACGCTGGGCTGCTGGTGGGGCGTGGTTCGGATTCCACGTTAAACTGTAGGTCTAAGGTGAAGTGACAAACTTTAATTTCATCCGAATGCACAATTTGAGCAGAAGCAAAACAAGGGTTAACAAAGATGTGTGAATATATATATATATATATATATAATATATATATATATAATGTGATTGTACAGTCACGCAACCCAAACATGATTGCCTAATCATGTTTACGGGTTGCATGATTTTACGATGAACATATACTGTATATATATTCACGTGGTGATTGGCACCTCTGTGGCGAAGTGGTTAGCATCGTTGACTACGAATCCACCAGCCCCGGGCTTGATTTTCGCGATGGCAGGCGGCGTTCAGTTCATTCAGCTGTTCATCCTTCCATACAAAGAAATTGGTTGGTAGATAAATGGGTACCTTGGGTAGCCTAGTGGTTAAGACGCTGGGCTGCTGATCGGGAGGTCGTGAGATCGAGTTCGGGCGAGGACTTTGTAATTTCTGAGTCGTGAGTCGGATTCGTCGTTAAACTGTAGGTCTAAGTTGGGGCAACAAGCTTGACCTTCGTCAGAATGAACAATTTGGGTGGAAGCAAAACCAAGGTTACTAAGGTACATATGAAGCTATACCCAATAACTGTTCAATATGCTCCAGATTTTGAGCCGAAGGAAGCCCTAATGAAACAAAGTTTTCAACCAAATTTATATATATATATATATATATATATATATATATATATACAGGGTGTCCGAGAATTATCTGTACAATTTTTGGCTGTTATTAAAAGTCAACCATGAAGTGTAGAAATTCCAGTGTTGTCCCATTTTACAGAGAATCTCATTAAGTTTTTTCTGATACCACGTTTTGACAAGTTTTGTAGAAATGTACGCGGTGACAGACATTGATGATTTAAAAGCAAGAATCACAGCTGCTATTGAGCGAATTGATGTGGATATGCTGCAGCGTACATGGCAACATTTGGAGTATCGATTGGATGTTTTGCGAATCACTATGGTGCACATATCGAATGTTTGTAACAACGTTACTTTAATAAAGAAACTTTTGAAAATACAGATTCTAAATAATCTTGTTTAAGAATTTTACGTGTGTTATCAAGAATTTTATTAAAAGATGAAATTGTACAGATAATTTTCGGACACACTGGAATTTCTAAAAAACTTGTCAAAACTTTGTATCAGAAAAAAACTTAATGAGATTCTCTGTAAAATGGGACAACACTGGAATTTCTACACTTCATGGTTGACTTTTAATAACAGCCAAAAATTGTACAGATAATTCTTGGACACCCTGTATATATATATATATATATATATATATATATAATCTTTTTCCGTTTGCATTCGCTTCGCATGTAGTTCAAAGAAGGAGAAAAGGATTATTTTCCTCTAATGAAAGCTGACTTCAAAATTGAGTTTTCTTACTTAGCTTTCTCTGTGAGCTTACATAATGCGCCGATCCTCTCAGCTTTATTATTCGGCTTTTCTTCAGCTCAAACTTTTCGTGTGTGTCTTCCCCTATAGCTGGTCTTTCCTCGCGCCTTCTACACAAGTTTTGTTAGTAAGGCCCCTCAGGGGGCTTAGATAAGGGCCTTGGCACAGGGTCGGAGGGCCAAGGGGGCGTTGAGATGTCTGTAAGCATAACTAGGCACTACATATCTCTTCTTTAGAGAAACTTTATCATTTTTATTGCCTCCAAAAGTTCTCGTATTTCGCCGTTTCTTTTTAAGGCGCTTTCTTTTGCATTCATTTGTTTGGGGGAATGAGCGAACATCTTCTAAATCATGGGAAAATGTTTCTAAATGTAGCGCTTTTTGGGGATTCGACATATATATATACACACACAGTAGGTGTGTGTGTGTGTGTGTGTGTACACATTTCAATAAGATGGATTCCAAGTATTCAAAATATAAACACTGAACTAAGTAAAATATATATATATATATATATATATATATGTGTGTGTGTGTGTGTGTGTGTGTGTACAAATAAATAATTTAACTTTTCTTAACTTTTTTTTTATGCAAGTTACCCCCAACAAATAAAAATAAAATTTAAGATTTTCGTCCCATTTCCAGTCTACTTTATTGCATTTTTAATGCGGTAATATTTTTATTTTTCATTTTTTATTTTACAAAAACTTCTTTTTTTTTTTTAAGGGGAACGTTAGGGTGTGTCCTGGAAGTGCTTTTCTTTTCTTAGATGACTCTTGGGCATTATCTGTCTGTGAAATATGTTGAATAAGGTTATATATCAAAATAATATATATAAAATGTTGAATAAAAGAATTTGATTCACGCGGGACTTTTGTATAAGATGTATATAAGTTGGTTAATAAGAATTCATATGTACGAGTGCGTGTTACTTAGTATTGTTGCGTTTCCTTAACAGCTGAGGAAGGAGGACAGGTAGCTACACGAACAACACTAAGGTTTTCGCCTTTACAAATGAGCTATTATTTCATATATAGGTTTTATAGTCTTAGTTTTATACAGTATATAGACTGTAGTCTTCCTTCTTGCGTATATACACCCACAGACTTCCAGGATTCGTTCATATTCGCACACCCCTTCCATAACCGTTTTTCCTATATAATGTAAAAACGGTGTTTAAAGTATGTACATTTTAGTAAACACTTCTCTGACCGCACTTTTTTTACACCTTTAAAAATCTAAACAAGTTTAAAATCTATGGTGCTTACACCGAAGATATGTGTAATGGGTAGTGGTGCACCGATTAATCGGTATCGGCACCTTGCATGCCGATTAATCGGTGCACCACTAGTAATGGGTGTTCACTTTTAAACAATTTCTAAATATCTTTCTCTCCTTTATTTTCCCCACCGTCAAAAATCTAATCTAATCTTATCTAAATTTTACAGTATAACTAATTATAATAGTAGCTGTAATCAGTTTGCTTTAAATTAATTGCTCCGGAGCAACATTTTCCACGACTCTCCCTTTAAACTACAAATTTGAACTGATAAACAGGACAAAGCGCATACGCAAACAGAGCAATAACGGTTTATAAATTATATAGAAACATCAAGTTTCCAAATAACTACGTGTCCAATTTCTAATTATTTCTTAAATAAATATGTCCTTTTCCTAAACGTAAATGGTGTTTAAAGTGAACGAAAACGGTGCATTGATACACAGAAAACAAAGACTTCCCGCAACCTTGTATACATAGAAATATTATCTTCTAAATCTAGTCTCAAATCACTCAAAAGAGAAGTTTTGAAGATTAGTTCTTCTACCTAAAGAAGTTATGTATTATTAAAAGAATTATTATATCACCTGACACGACGCTTTGAACCCCCAAAAGAGAGAAAACTTTCCCTAGAATGCGCCCTCAAAAAGAAGTTGTATGCAAGTTCTAAATTGAGGTTTTATTTTGAATGTATGTAAACACCTTAACTATATTACGATGTGTTTGGAGTCTAGATATTGTGATTAGTTTTGGAATGGTGGTGTTTAAGAGAATACAGCCTCTAATTTATTGTTTTGAGGTAACAGACATGTGTGTTTTAAGTACACGTGTTTAAATTGTTTTGCCAGGTAAATTCTAAACACGGTATTTTCATTGTATACCCATTCTTTTTTCCGTACTGCTTTTCAGTCTCTCTTATTTTTCCACACACCTTCGATCCCCCCCCCCCTCTCTCTCTCCTCTCTCTCTCTCTCTCTCTCTCTCTCTCTCTCTCTCTCTCTCTCTCTCTCTCTCTCTCTCTCTCTCTCTCTCTCTCTCTCTCTCGGAAGGTAGGGAGAGACCTTTATGCTTTTCTATAGTTAAAAATGCACTAGTTTAATAATTTAGGAACCTCCACGAGTAGACCGAAAGGTCTTCGAGGCTTCCTCTTGTCCTTGTAACTCCTTGTAACTCTAATACACTCATTATTATTACTCGTTTCTTCAGCATCCTTGCGTCACTCCTCTCATCCACGGGCCCAAACCAGTGGGCAATACTCCCTTCAATTTCTCGTTTAGTGACGTGTTTATCCACCTTCTGCAGGCCATTCAACGTTTATGTTCCACTGTTATTGCTTCTCTATAACCAATTTCGCCGGTGAAGGTTCCTCATTTCAACCACTTATTTGAAATGGCCTTTACTGTCTATCGCGCAATTATATCGTCTGCAGTAACCCGCGTGATTATTGAAGGTGATATGTGTAAAGTGGCTCATAACCTGTTGTATTCGTATAAATAACCTATTCTTACCTTCGTTCTTTTCGTCATGCAGCTGTGATCACGTCTTTTTCATCCGTCACGCAGGCAAATTCAACTCATTTCCAAAAGAAGGGGTGAATGATGATCCATATAGGTTGAATTATGAGATTAAACAGCTTATTAATATTATGTATAATTAGTACTTTATAATTACATACAATAAAATACCAAATAAAACTTTAAGATAATAATAATAATAATAATAATAATAATAATAATGATAATAATAATGAGCATAAATAAGGGTATATTTAAAGTCAGAGTATTAGCTAAATAATCGAAATTGATTAGCGACCTAACTTTACATGTAGTTTGCGATCACATACATATTCACCAACAGAAAATCCCGTCTTTGGAGTAACGTTCGACGCGACTATACGCGTGGGTATTGGGTAATGGCCGAAAGTGCTACTATTTTTTTTTTTGCTACTCAAATCAGTCCCGTCATACTCCGTAACGCCGTATCCCACCCCGTCATATTCCATAACGTCATATCCTTTCCCGTCATATTCCGCAACGTCATATCCCACCGCGTAATCATATATTCCTCCTCGACACCCTTTTAGCTTCCTCCTCTTTATGCCTTCCGAGTACTCTCGCCTTAATGGAAGACTCCGAGAATACACACTAATAATTACTTCAATGGAAGAGGGAATAAATGAATAAAAAAATGATTTAATGAATTAAAAAATGAATTAATGAGTGCGCGAGGAAGCGATAAAACAGCGAAGAGATTCTTTCCTTTTTATAGGCACAGGATGGGGCTTATTACTCTTAGCTTGTAGGTTTTATTTTATTATATATATATATATATATATATATATATATATATATATATATATATATATATATATATGTGTGTGTGTGTGTGTGTGTGTGTGTGGTGTCCCATAAGTAGAGTCTCGTAGGAAAATTTATTTTAAATTAAATTTACAAGAGTAATACATTAGAACTAAAACAAATGTTCAAATTGATGTCTTGTTTTGGGACCTCCTGCCTTTTCCAGAGGAGTGTAACTAACCTCCATATTAGCCATTGCGTGTTATTCTACCCGCAACAAAAATAAATTTGTCTGAAACCGAACTTATGGGACACCCTGTGTGTATATATATAATGTTTTCGCGCCACGAACAAAACAAAAGCTCTATTCATTGATACACGAATGAGCAGCAATACAAGTGAATAAATAGTGAAGATGAATGGGACGTTCAGTTAATGAATGAATATGGTCGGTAATCGAAAGTGCTTTTTAACACAGCGAAGATTCCATCATTTTATTCGGCAAATCACGTGCTTCTCTCTCATCTGGTTCTCCATCATCTACCTTGATGAAAACTACCGTTCTTAACTAATAATAATAATAACAAAAATAAGAGCCCCTATATACACCTATCGTCGACAGGACGTTATATTGACTCTATAATAAACTAACTGAATTTTAATTTAACCTATGATAATCTTTAAAAAAAAAAAAAGTCGATAAAATGTCATATCAAAATACTGTAATGTGGTTATATCTCGGAAACTTTTAAAATTAATTCGATTATTTATGGAACGTAATGAACTTCGTAGTAGTAATAATAATAATAATATATAATATAATAATAATAATAATAATACATTAGACGCAAATTATGTATATGAAAATACTACAATTGAACGCAAAAGAAGAAAAAAAAAAGAAAAATAGTCCTTTTAAACCTTTTGACTCGTTAGTAAAATAAAGAAATGATAGATTCATATTAGTTTTCTCTAATGTAATATATATATATATATATGACGCATCTATGTATTATTATAAGATTCAGTTGCAATATTGCTCATGGTTAGGTAATTCAATCGTTAATCAAGATTCCACACTAATTAGCCGGAGTGAATATATATATATATATATATATATATATATATATATATATATATATATATATATATATATATATATATATATATATAACTAATTAAGAACAGGTAATTAACTGTATTTGTAAGCAAAAACTTTAAATAAAGGGATAACATTTACCTTTTTTACTTTTTCTCGACACCATATACCCGTATCGTATAGGTTGGTTAATTAAAACTGCTAGTTAATTACCATATATATATATATATATATATATATATATATATATATATATTATATATATATATATATATATATATATGGTAATTAACACGAGGGCCATTCAATGTAATGTATTTGCCCCACCTTTTTTTTTTCTTTCCAAGTTTCCTTGTAAGTTCCAGAAATTTTGTACACAAGTAGTTACATACCTTTTTTACAAGTTTTTATTTTTCCTCATAGTCTCCATCCTTTTCCACGACTTTCTTCCACCTCGAAACAAGGGCCTTTATTCCTTGCTGGTAAAAGTCCGCTGGGTTCCGCTGGAGTCACCTCTTAACCTCCTCAACACCGTCATCGTCACTCTGAAACTTTCTTCCACGAATAGCATCCTTCATTCGCCCAAACAAATGGAAGTCTGAAGGTGCCAGATCCGGGCTGTATGGAGGGTGGGGTAACACAGTCAAGCGCATTTTTGTGATGGCCTCTCTTGTTTGTAAACTGTTGTGTGGTCTTGCGTTATCGTACAAAAGAAGGACGTCTTCCAGTTTTCTCTCTGGTCGAACTCGCTTTATACATCTCTGGAGTCTCTGTAGGGTAACAACATATGCCTATGAGTTGATTGTTTGTCCTTGCTTCATAATGTCCATCAAAATCAACCCCTTTCATGTCCCAGAAGATGGTGGCCATAACCTTTCCTGCAGAGGGAGCCAGTTTGAACTTTTTCTTGCGTGGGTCGTCTGCGTAATGCCGCTCCATGGAGTGGCGTTTTGTTTCATGTTCAAAGTGGTGTACCCCAAGTCTCATCCCCAGTCACAATTCGTGAAAGGAAGTTATGGAAAAACCACAACATGGTATCATATGTGGTACCTTTATTTCATAATTAAATATAAATTATTAATTAATTGAATTAAATATCTATACAAAATTGGCTCGGGATTGGCGACATAGCCTAATGGGAATGAAATGATTGCCATACATACATAGAAACCGTATGTAGGCGTCGGGTCTGTACAACCACGAGAAACCTTCATTTATATCACGTGAACCAAATTTTCCATTTGCTAACCCATGCAAAATACAAGGGAGAAAGAGTCAACAACCTTTGCAAAATCAGCAATTTATACGAAAATATGAAGATATATTAAAGGAACGGCTCTCAGGGCTGTTTATGTTACAGCGAACGCTTTAAACAGGGAGGATGTGTTTTTGTCTTCCCTAAAGTTCTGAGTGAATTCCTTATAATAAATTAATACATAAAATAGGATAGGCCTATCCCAGAAGTGTCTATATGTGACAGCCCATATTTATTACAAGACGTTAACTCATTGCGTAACTCCATCGTGGCGGCCCTACACCGAAAAAGATCGTAACGTCCTGCATCGAAGCAAACTAAGATCCATCAAAATTAAGGTGAGGCAATTTCATTTTCATTCTAATAGGCGTCTAAAATCCCGACGCTAAAATTACCATAAACAATTAAATATAAAGAGGTCCTTTAAAGACCTACATATTCATAACTCTAACGAAAAAATATAGGGCTTTTGTCGTTCACTCTCCACTGAAATCTGCTGGACATTTCCAACGGATGAGGGTAACAGGCAATCAACCCATAGCTCTATATAGTTTTTCACATGGTGGCCCGTGTGTGGGGAAGGGTTATTTGCTGTGAAAACCTTAACCTTGAATAAAATAACAAAACAGAATTAAAACAAACAAAAAAATAATAAAATTACGCCTTATCAAACATTTTGACATCTGAACAGAATTTATTCCATGTTTGGCTTTTTCATTACATATAAATAATAATAAATTACGAAGCCTACCTCACAAAGTAGACCCTACTCTTTACACTCAAGGCCTATTCTAACTAAAAACACTAAATTTATAATTCAACCTGTGGTGTAGGTTATAAAATTTATTTCAGCAATTTAACTTATTCATAAGACTCATTCACATCACAAAAATTAAGTGCAGAACTGTAACATCACAAAAAATAAGTGCAGAACTGTAACATCACAAAAAATAAGTGCAGAACTGTAACATCACAAAAATTAAGTGCAGAACTGTAACCACAAAAATTAAGTGCAGAACTGTAACCACAAAAATTAAGTGCAGAACTGTAACATCACAAAAATTAAGTGCAGAACTGTAACATCACAAAAATTAAGTGCAGAACTGTAACATCACAAAAATTAAGTCCAGAACTGTAACATCACAAAAATTAAGTGCAGAACTGTAACATCACAAAAATTAAGTGCAGAACTGTAACATCACAAAAATTAAGTGCAGAACTGTAACATCACAAAAATTAAGTGCAGAACTGTAACATCACAACAATTAAGTGCAGAACTATAACATCAGAAAAATTAAGTGCAGAACTGTAACATCACAAAAATTAAGTGCAGAACTAAAATTAAAATTATACATACAGTACCTATATAAATATATACAAAACAAAGACTGTGTTAATGAAAACAGGGCTGGAGTATTGTCATATTTCCTATGGAAAATAAATTAAATTGCAACACCCTTTCATTTTGGAAAGAGTGAGGACTTTATAAAATGCTACACTTTTTATATTAAAAAGTGAGGAAAAACAAAAATGGAATAACAAATAAAACGTAAATTATAGGTAATCTAAGATGGGTTTTGTGGCCTCCCCTTGCCACAGCCCAAACTATTACAAGGGTTCTGTGGCCTCCCCTTGGCCACAGCCCAAACTATTACAAGGGTCTTGTGGCCTCCCATGGCCACAGACCAAACTATTGCAAGGGTTTTGTGGCCTCCCCTTGGCCACAGCCCAAACTATTACAAGGGTTTTGTGGCCTCCCCTTGGCCACAGCCCAAACTATTACAAGGGTTTTGTGGCCTCCCCATGGCCACAGACCAAACTATTACAAGGGTTTTGTGGCCTCCCCTTGGCCACAACCCAAACTATTACAAGGGTTTTGTGGCCTCCCTTTGGCCACAGCCCAAACTATTACAAGGGTTTTGTGGCCTCCCATGGCCACAGACCAAACTATTGCAAGGGTTTTGTGGCCTCCCCTTGGCCACAGCCCAAACTATTAAGGGTTTTGTGGCCTCCCCTTGGCCACAGCCCAAACTATTACAAGGGTCTTGTGGCCTACCTTGGCCACAACCCAAACTATAACAAGGGTCTTGTGGCCTCCCATGGCCACAGACCAAACTATTACAAGGGTCTTGTGGCGTACCTTGGCCACAACCCAAACTATAACAAGGGTCTTGTGGCCTCCCATGGCCACAGACCAAACTATTACAAGGGTTTTGTGGCCTCCCATTGGCCACAGCCCAAACTATTACAAGGGTTTTGTGGCCTCCCCTTGGCCACAGCCCAAACTATTACAAGGGTTTTGTGGCCTCCCCTTGGCCACAACCCAAACTATTACAACGGTTTTGTGGCCTCCCCTTGGCCACAACCCAAACTATTACAAGGGTTTTGTGGCCTCCCCTTGGCCACAACCCAAAGTATTACAAGGGTTTTGTGGCCTCCCCTTGGCCACAGCCCAAACTATTACAAGGGTTTTGTGGCCTCCCATGGCCACAGACCAAACTATTGCAAGGGTTTTATGGCCTCCCCTTGGCCACAGCCCAAACTATTAAGGGTTTTGTGGCCTCCCCTTGGCCACAGCCCAAACTATTACAAGGGTCTTGTGGCCTACCTTGGCCACAACCCAAACTATAACAAGGGTCTTGTGACCTCCCATGGCCACAGACCAAACTATTACAAGGGTCTTGTGGCGTACCTTGGCCACAACCCAAACTATAACAAGGGTCTTGTGGCCTCCCATGGCCACAGACCAAACTATTACAAGGGTTTTGTGGCCTCCCCTTGGCCACAACCCAAACTATTACAAGGGTTTTGTGGCCTCCCCTTGGCCACAACCCAAACTATTACACGGGTTTTGTGGCCTCCCCTTGGCCACAACCCAAACTATTACAAGGGTTTTGTGGCCTCCCCTTGGCCACAGCCCAAACTATTACAAGGGTTTTATGGCCTCCCATGGCCAGAGACCAAACAACATAAAAACAGTACAGGATTCAAAGCCCCAAGCTCTCCAGATCTACCTGTGGAGGAGTAACATTTACTCCACTAAAACTACGGGTATTGACTAGTCTGAAGTGGTAGGAGGTTTGAATACAGTACAAACTCTTTCAACCAAACAACATAACATGGAAGTACAGTACATTTCAATTAACTCACCAACGTAGAAGTCATTTTAATTAAAACATAAATCATTAACAAAACAAAACATGACGAAACTCCAAAACAACATTAGTAAACCAGCATTTAAAAATTGGTGACATAAAATTTACATCCATTTCACATGGTTTAAAACACAGTTTATCAAAAAATTTGATCTATAACATACAAATTTTTCTCCGGCCCCCCCAGTATATGGAAAAACCACAACATGGTATCATATGTGGTACCTTTATTTCATAATTAAATATAAATTATTAATTAATTGAATTAAATATCTATACAAATTGGCTCGGGATTGGCGACATAGCCTAATGGGAATGAAATGATTGCCATACATACATAGAAACCGTATGTAGGCGTCGGGTCTGTACAACCACGAGAAACCTTCATTTATATCACGTGAACCAAATTTTCCATTTGCTAACCCATGCAAAATACAAGGGAGAAAGAGTCAACAACCTTTGCAAAATCAGCAATTTATACAAAAATATGAAGATATATTAAAGGAACGGCTCTCAGGGCTGTTTATGTTACAGCGAACGCTTTAAACAGGGAGGATGTGTTTTTGTCTTCCCTAAAGTTCTGAGTGAATTCCTTATAATAAAATTAATACATAAAATAGGATAGGCCTATCCCCAGAAGTGTCTATATTGTGACAGCCCATATTTATTACAAGACGTTAACTCATTGCGTAACTCCATCGTGGCGGCCCTACACCGAAAAAGATCGTAACGTCCTGCATCGAAGCAAACTAAGATCCATCAAAATTAAGGTGAGGCAATTTCATTTTCATTCTAATAGGCGTCTAAAATCCCGACGCTAAAATTACCATAAACAATTAAATATAAAGAGGTTCTTTAAAGACCTACATATTCATAACTCTCTAACGAAAAAATATAGGGCTTTTGTCGTTCACTCTCCACTGAAATCTGCTGGACATTTCCAACGGATGAGGGTAACAGGCAATCAACCCATAGCTCTATATAGTTTTTCACAGAAGTCATCGTATCGAACCAACGACTCAGAAGCAATTTCTTTTCTTTGGGCTTTGTGATCTTCAGTCAGTTCGCGAGGAACAAACGTGAACGCACTTTTGAGTATCTTAGTTGCTGAATTATCGTATTCACACTTCCTTCACTAATTCCTAGCTCCAGTGATAGTTCCTTGTATGTGACGCACCGATTTGATCGAATGATGCTATTAGCCCATTACACAGTGTGAGATGTCACAGCCGATGCCGGGCGACCGCTGCGTGGCTCATCATCGAGGCTGGCTCTCCCTCTCTCCGATGATGGGATACTAACAAAAATCTTGGATTAATGTCCGCTAATAATGTTTAATATTGTCCATTAATATTGTTTAATATTGAAATACAGGCTTTAACTATTAATAATACTTATTTACTTATTTATTTATTTTATTATTATTAATTTATAACGGCTAGCTGCTTATTTTTAATAAGAGCCCAGTAAAGCCTAAAGCTTAAGGGCCAAATTAAAAATAAAAAAATAAATAGTCGAGCTTCACAATTATTTGTCATTGTAAAAATTGTAAATTGTAAAAAGACTACTGTATTTATTTTATTATTAATAAAGGTTATTCTATTCTATTCTATTCTATTATGATCTCACACGTTTAGACCAGCGTCCAACTGTGCTTCGATCAACAACAGCATCTCCGTAAACGTTTTGTAGACGTTTGTGAATATTTCCAACTGTTTCCTTCTCTGCGGTTAAGAACTCGATAACAGCTCTCTGTTTACGACGCACGTCACTGTCAGACGCCATTTTCAAAACTGCGTTAACCATCGGTTTTATACAAGGAGAGTAGGTTCAAACTGGAAAATTCCACTTATGTGAAGCGCAGAAAGTACGGCCGAAAAGACATTTCAGCCCCATGGGCTATTATTTAGTTAAGAAAAAAGGGTGGGGCAAAATATATTGAGTGCCCCTAGTATATATATATATATATATAATGCGCCTCGGTGGTGTAGTGGTTAGCGTCGCTGACTACGAATCCATCGGCCCCGGGTTCGAGACCCGGTGACGGCAGCTGGCGAGCAGCAAAACCCAGCTGTTCGTCCTTCCACACAATAAAGAAAGTGGTTGGTAGATAAATGGGTACCCTGTGTGACCTAGTTGTTAAGACGCTGGTGGGGCGTAGTTCGGATTCCACATTAAACTGTAGGTCTAAGGTGGAGTGAAAAACTTGACGTTCGTCAGAATGAACAATTCGGGCGGAAGCTAACCAAAGGTGTATAGTTTTTTGTTAAAATTGTGGAATCTTGAGATTTAAAAATAAATAAAAATGCCATTAGGTTGAGCTCATTTTTGTAATTTAAAAAAAATAAAAAAATAAAGAAATTAAGAAAAGCATATTATTCTCAGAATTCAAGAATAAAACAAGCAAATGAAAAGAAAAAAAAGAAAAATTACTTATTTCACAGTCCTCTTCATAATTATTTATTTACATTGGTCGAAAGAATAGAAGCGGCTCTTATAATATTCTTTTAATATATATATATATATATATATATATATATATATATATATATATATATATATATATATATATATATATATATATATAAAAAATATTTTATTATTATAATATGTTAAAGAAAATATATCTACATATTCTTGGTACAGGAGGGAGTTCATACAATAGACTCAGAATTGGTGTTTTTGGCCTTGGGGGCATAAGATCCATTAAAACGTTTCTTTGTATAAGATTTTTGAGTTTATAATTTTTTTTTTTCAAATAGCGAAATAGAAGACTCCTGTTTTTGTCTGGAGTAAGTTAGTAAAATTTATTTATAAGAAAGTTGTTTATATAATACAGGGTAGGTTTATATATATATATATATATATATATGTGTGTGTGTGTGTGTATGAATACAACCCGAAAAAAATATTGCCTTCATGGATGTATCGTCGATCGGGATTTCGTCGACATTGATAACCCAACTTAAATCTACTTAAATGCTTTATACACTCAAACAGATACAGATAGTCTCAGTGAATCGACCTTCTCAATTTAAATGCTAACTGGAGGTTAGCATCAGATGGAAGCAAATTTAATAGACAAGAATAAAAGGAGAAAAGAAATTGTAGAACGCGAAATAATAACGGTGTTATTTATATTGCACACACACACACACACACATATATATATATATATATATATATATATATATATGGTGTCCCATAAGTCCAGTCTCGTAGGGAAAAGTTATTTTAAATTAAATGTACAAAAGTAATACATTAGAACTAAAACAAATGTTCAAGTTAGTCTTGTTTTGGGACCTTTATTTGTTGCAGGTAGAATAATACGCAGTGGCTAATATGGAAACGAGTTACACTACTCAGAAAAAGGAAAAAAAAAAAAAAGCTCCCTAAACAAGACCTCAATTTGAACATTTGTTTTAGCTCTAATCTATTACTTCCGTAAATTTAATTTAAAATAAATTTTCCTACGAGACCAGACTTATGGGACACCCTGTATATATTGAAATTTAATTGAAATTTTAATTTCGCCAGAATCGATATTCGGTACCAGGGGAACAGTTTGATTTTCGGATTATCCTCAAAAGAATTTTTGCGGGAATAACGTATTTGAATTTCGTTTATATACTAACGTTCCTTCACGTTAATTAATAGAAAAAAAAAACATTTAAAATTCTATATTAAAAATTTTGAAAACTTAAAAAAAAAAAGAATATGAAGATAATTATTTGAAGATATGACGCCGCCGCCATTTGGAGAGGCTCTTTTTTTTTTCCATATATATAATGGAGATAAAAGAATTAATTTTGGTTATGAAAATGAGAGGAAATGATTCGGATGTTTCCGAGACTAAAATGGAGGAGATGAACCACCCAGCCGATGCATTGGCAACGTGGGAGGTTATATATATATATATATATATATATATATATATATATATATATATATATATATACCCCTGGTCGTTCTCAGGAAATTGACGTGTTAGTTTTTAATAAACAAATCTTAATAACTTGTTTTTAACTGTCTGTTGAACAAACTTATTTAGGAAAGGGGATCAGTATTTTCCAGTTGAAACGTAAAGTGAGTTCTAGCAATGTGTAGTGCTTTCTGTTAAATTAAAAATTTTGTTATGAAGTCTTGTTTCCTAACAAAAATATGTCATTTGCAGGATACCTGTAAGAGTGTTTTATTTTATTAAAAGGTTTAATTTTTGAAGTTACACTTATTTGCAGCAACAGTGGAGGTAAAGTGGTGAATGGACCTTTACTGGTGTTTTTTACCTTTGTTTAGTGGTATTGAATCTGTAATTTAGAACTCGTGCTCTTTTATGCAAAATCCAATTACTGAAGTCCTGTTGACTTTTTTTTTTTTTTTATTGCTTGGAGATACGTTATTTGTATTATCCAAAACAAGAACTTATTATTGAAATTTTTAACACAGCCGAATTTACCACATGAAATATGAGCGGAGAAATAATATCGTTTTTTGTTCCATATACTGTATATCTTTGTATAGACGAACAGTTGAAGGCAAATTTATACATGAAAATTCCGTTTAAGCATGACGAACACCTATGCAGTATATAAGATTTAACCAAATTTTATTTTTCACTATATATTTGGTAATAAAACACTCGTCATTTCTGCTGTTTAAAGGAGCTATGAAAATGGTCTGCTTTGTCTGCTTCAGAACCGAGAGTAAAAAAAAGGAAGTAAACGTACTCTGAATAAGTATTTAAAGAATACACGTGATAGGCCGAAGGTACATTGAAAGTAAAATGGTGGAATGAAAGGTTTCTTTAATCATTAGAGGTGTACTTTTTCTGCATTTTCGTTTAGCTCCAGAGGACTCCGCTTGTCAAGGATAACCGCTTTATTTACTCTCCATCTACTTTCGACTTCTTATCAGGTAGTGTACTCTTGAAATGCTTTATTTTTTGAAGAGTACACTTAGTCATTATAGTCTCCGTTCTCGAGTAAACTCAATGAACAAGTTTTAGAGCAGGGATCTCAAACACACTGCCAGCGAGTGTTTCCGTTTGTGGACCGCACGAAATTGGTTGAATCGTAATCCGCATAACCGCTTCTAGAATTGAGAGCGTCAAATTCACGACAACGTATTTTATGTTGCGTATGTTTTTTTTAAACTTTTGAAACACACTGTACCTAATGAATGTCTGCTTTTTCTTGGCACTTGCTGCATAGTATAATATTGCTGGATGGTTTGTCACATCTTGATTGTGGTGGAGCGCTAGTGTATGTTACGTAGCCTATAACATACGGTTTTCGGACTCGTATTCGTATATTCGAGAACACTTGCGTCTTGCGTATACCTGAGCTGTTTGTAACTGCCGACAGTTTATACGGCAACGAAATCTGGACCATTTAGCAATTGTTAGGTATTTGAATGGAACATATTTTTAAGGTAAATGCGTCGTAACAGTGTTAGATGGCTATTCTTCGTGTCGAAAACATTGAACAAATACTACCTTAGTACAGTTCATGTTGTGCCTATGATCAACAGCTCTGTCAACCGTTCAAAATGTAATAAGCTGCGATTGGCGAGGGATTTTTGCGCACTATTCTGAGGCAGCGATGGAGGTGGAAACAGTTGCAATGTATCAACAAAAGTGGAAGGTAGGCTAATTTGACAGTTGAGCCTTGCAAAATTGGTGACTCAACTATGAATGTACTTTAACGATAACGGGTAATTGCTTAAAAAAAAAATTATTATTCCTGAAATGTTTAATTTTGATCTTGGCTCGCATTGTGTAGTGCGGACCGCAGCCAGGGACCGCAGCCGAAATGAGTTTGAGACCCGTTTTAGAGTGACATACGAACGTATTTCCAAATTTTAAAAATTACGGCTAACACCTAAGTAAAACAGATATCCAAAAGTGTTAAAAGTACAGTTTAATTCTTTAATTATGACACTTTCAAGTCAGTTTACGAAAATAGGTGACGAACCTGGGCAGTATAATTTCTTATAACGGCCTACAGTGTTTCCGTAGAAATTGAGCAGATATAATATAATGTTCATTTGTTGTTTTAAGAACTTCCAGTGTCAGGATTTTCTTTTTTATGTCATTTAAATATCTTCATAAAAAGAAGCCACTGGGATTTTCGTCAGGAAGTAGAGTGGGGTATGCGAGTAGGCCACAGCCTTGAAGGTGGGAGGTACCTGTCGTAGACACAGGACTCCCTGGCTAGAGTTTGGCGCAAAAAGTCTAAAATATCTATTATTTGAGTCTTGCCTCATAAGAAATGAGATGAGCAACTCTTGAAGGATTTTAGTTTACCATTGTGCCAATAAAGACTGGGCCTAAAATCACAGTCTGGAGGCCGGCCGGGATTAGAAATTACACATCCCGGATTCGCTACATAATTCTGCGAAGGGAATAACACACTAAACATTTTGTGTGCCCGAAAAAACCTATTCCATCCGTTCACAGTAATCGTGTCAAGTTTCTTGAACGCGAGTTTTTTATTAATTTTTAGTTAAGTTTTCAAAGTGGCATAATTAAAGATTCACATTGTAGATGCTGAACTTCGATAAAGAATGATTCCTGACCAAACCAAGCTATAAAGAGAAGTTAAGTTGTGGCTCACACAAATCTCCACTACTTTTATTTAAGAAATATTATTGAGAGTATCAAACAAAATATAGAACCATTAATTTTTCATCTCGAAGACAAATCAAATAGCTACTATATATAATATACAACATTCCAAGCAAAGGCAGTAAAATATATATATATATTATATATATATATATATATATATGGGATGAATTTCACAATTAAACACGTGAAATGAATGAATGATGCAAATCAACAAGGAAAAAGAAAAATTATTGTTTTTATTCCTTGCGGGGTTTCCATCATATATATATATATATATTAGTGATGTAGCGGATGTCATTTTTTTCACATCCGCGGATGCGGATGCGGATGTTTGATTTCAACATCCGCGGATGCGGATGTCTACATTTTCGTTATTTTTTAGGATATATTCGAGATTTGTTGTGTTTAACGTATATAATAAGTTATTATATAGAGAGAGCTGTAGCTATAATGTAGTATAATTGATTAATTGTACAATAATTGCTTTACTTTTCTCTGAACATATAAAATAATATCAAGCATCTAACTAATATAGAAATCAATTAGTGAATTCGTCTGCAAATAAATTCGTTATATTTTGTTGAGTTTCAGCCACAATTAGAAACCATAATTGTGTTACCAGGATGCGGGACGTGAACCCAACTCAAATGCACCCCACCGACCTCTTTCCCCAACCTCCACCCTTATAGAAAGAGATCTTTAATTAGCTTGATAACTATTTATATTAAGTTTAAAGTTTTATTAGGCATATTTATAAATGAGTAATTAAAATAAAGTAAACTAAGATGTTCATCGTTTAATGTTCAAACTTAATTATAGGAAGGTTATGCTTAAGGACCTTTAATTTTTCTGCCTTTTCTGCTGCCAGTCTGTTTCTCTTTTCATCATATATTAATCCAGCACTGCTAAATAATCTCTCGCTTGGTACGTTTGTTGGAGGACAGGCTAAATGTTTCCTTGCAACTTTACTCAAGTATGGATAGATATTCTGCGTATTTTTCGACCAACTAATAGGATTGTCACATGCAGCTAGGCGTTTTTCTTGGTGATAGCTCTCGATCATTTTTACTACATCTTTTGACATCGCGTAGGTCTCGTCATTGCTGCTTGACTCAAGAAACTGAGAGACAGATTCTGTGATAGATTTGCTTGTTGAAGGTGTTGGTTCTGTCACTGAAACTTTTATTCTTTTGGTGGGTGGCGAAGCGACAGATTCAAGAGATTGAAGCTCTTCAACTGCTTTGCCAAGTGATGATTTAATTCGTTCTAATGTACTAGGTGAAAATAACTTAGCTTTGTAACGTGGATCTAAGTAGGTTGCGAGAGAGTAACTTCATACAAGAACAGCCTCTCGTCTTGTCGCTTGCATCACTTTTGCGCACAATGAACTAGTTCTATTAATATAGTAGAATTTGATAATTTCCGCTTATTAATGACATTTTATCTCAACGGTCCACATCCGCACGACATCCGCAGTCCAAAGTGCGGATGCGGGTGCGGATGCGGATGCGAGGAAATGTGCGGATGTTATGCGGATGCGGATGTGACCTACATCACTAATATATATATATATATATATATATATATATATATATATATATATATATATAATGAAAATAATTACGAAGAAAAATTAAACACGAAATATTATTCACGTGTTATTTTCGCGAAATAATTTTCATATGAAAATTATATATATATACAGGGTGTTTGAAAACGTTCTGTACAAATTGTAATGGGGGCTAGGCAACACCAAGACAAACCCTTTTCGTCTATAAGTGTATGTCCGCTGACGTCACCATTCGGCGCGAGAGGGCGCCGCTCGCGCTTGCCGCGGGCATTCTTAAATCGGACGTAGTACGCGTAACATGGAGCGCTTCACGACTGCTGAGATGGCTGACACGCATATGGTGTATGGGGCTGCCAATGGAAACGGAAGAGCTGCTGTGAGGTTGTACCGACAGCGCTTCCCAAACAGACGTGTGCCAAACCACCAAACGTTTGCGCATTTGCATCGGCGACTGCGAGAAACTGGAACATTCCATGCAAACATGCATGACACTGGTCGGGAGAGAAACGTGCGCACTCCTGACATGGAAGAAGAAATCCTACGGCGATTTGAGGACAATTCAAGCGCAAGCACGCGAGGTGTTGCACGTATCCTCGGTTTGAACCACGACCTGGTCTGGAGAGTGTTGCACGCACGAGCAGTTACATCCGTTTCATCGTCAGAGAGTCTAGGCATTACAACCTCGGGATTACCCTCTTCGTGTGGAATTCGCACGCTGGTTTCTGCAGCAGACAGCGGTGCAGCCTAATTTTCCGGCTTATGTGCTGTTCTCAGATGAGGCCTGTTTCACACGTGAGGGTGTGTTTAACATGCACAATTCTCACGTGTGGGCGCACGCAAATCCACATGCTACGCGGGTTTGTAATGCCTGGACTCTCTGACGATGAAACGGATGTAACTGCTGCTCGTGCAACACTCTCCAGACCTGGTCGTGGTTCACACCGAGGATACGTGCAACACCTCGCGTGCTTGCGCTTGGATTGTCCTCAAATCGCCGTAGGATTTCTTCTTCCATGTCAGGAGTGCGCACGTTTCTCTCCCGACCAGTGTCATGCATGTTTGCATGGAATGTTCCAGTTTCTCGCAGTCGCCGATGTAAATGCGCAAACGTTTGGTGGTTTGGCACACGTCTGTTTGGGAAGCGCTGTTGGTACAACCTCACAGCAGCTCTTCCGTTTCCATTGGCAGCCCCATACACCATATGCATGTCAGCCATCTCAGCAGTCGTGAAGCGCTCCATGTTACGCGTACTACGTCCGATTTAAGAATGCCCGCGGCAAGCGCGAGTCTAGCCCACTTCACCTTTTAGCCAATTGCAGCGGCGCCCTCTCGCGCCGAATGGTGACGTCAGCGGGCATACACTTATAGACGAAAAGGGTTTGTCTTGGTGTTGCCTATCCCCCATTACAATTTGTACAGAAAGTTTTCAAACACACGGTATATATATATATATATATATATATATATATATATATATATATATATATATATATATATATATATATATATGTATGTATATATATATATATATATATAATATATATATATATATTATATACTGTATAGGTGCCTCGGTGGTGTAGTGGTTAACGTCGCTGACTACAAATACATCGGCCCCAGGTTCGAGACCCGATGACGGCAGCCGGCGCACAACAAAACCCAGCTGTTCATCCTTCTACACAATAAAGAAAGTGGTTGGTAGATAAATGGGTACCCTGTGTAGCCTAGTGGTTAAGACGGCTGCTGGTGGGGCGTGGTTCGGATTCCACGTTAAACTGTAGGTCTAAGGTGGAGTGAAATGCTTGACCTTCGTCAGAACGAACAATTCAGGCGGAAGCTAACCAAAGGTTATATATTTCTAAAAATATGTATATCACACATTCGCCAGGTAACAAGGTAGGCAACCATACACTTAGAATACTATCTTTAAATTGCCAAAATTCGCTCGACAGCTACATATAATTAATATGTTGGATTTAAACCAATTTTATTATTTGTTAATTTTTTCCAAATGGACGGTAAACTTTTCATAACTATCCTATGCATGATACAAAAGATAGGGACGAATATAACTGAAATATTTCTCTGTACGAATACTTATAAGCGCCACTGTACATGACGATAGCGTTAAACATGCTACGCAATTGTTGATGATAGTTCATTTTAAGCAAAATTTATCAGTGAAAAGGGTAGAAACAAAAGATTATTGAAAGAGACAATGGAAATTTTCAAAATGATTTTACTAGTAAAAGAAGAAATTGAAACATATATATATATATATATATATATATATATATATATATATATATATATATATATATATATATATATATATATATATATATACTGTGTATATATATGTGTATATATATATATGTATATACTGTATATATATAATATACACAGTATATGCAGTATATGAAAATGAAAATGAAAAGGTTTCTTGGCAGACTATAGTCCATATGACAAATATTATTAATACAATGACAGTTCATATACTAAGGATAGAAATATATACAATTGATTAGAAATAATACTGCAATGTCGAAGTTAAGTGGAGCTACAGACAGACGTTTTCGTACCAGGAAGTCCATAGCTTAGAGGATAAATGGCAGGACTCATGGATAGCTTGGATGATCGGGTTGGTTGATTTTTTAATTCTTTGCATTAGACTGTGTTGAGCACGTCTTGTTACCTCCGGGAAGCTCGGGACATTGCGGGTATCAAACATTTGCGAAGCTGAGCATCTCGGGGGTA
>JAJOZX010001181.1:800000-852500 GCA_023014485.1 Bathynomus jamesi
TCCAACCTCGTAGGTTCCTCAACCTTTTGAATAAGAAAGCTATCCTCGAGAAAATTAACTGAACGATTACCTTCCGCGTCTCCCTGCATTGTATCGTAATTCACGTTGGCGCAATTAAAGTCACCCATAACTAAGGCCTGCTCACTACCTATTATTCTCTTTAGTTCACGATATAACACTTCGTCCGTATCAGCTGTTTGATTAGGGGGCCTATATATAACTGCAACAAGAAGTTTGAAATCGTTCAATTTAAGTTCTGCTATAGTCGAATCTATCGGTTCTGGAATTGTGTGCTTTACCTCTATAACGTTCGCAATATTATCTTTGATATACAACATAACACCGCCTCCTCGCCTACCTATTCTGTTTTTAACAAAAAGTCTATAACCTCTAATTTGATAGTCCCCTACAAAGTCACGTGTTTCAGTGCTAAGCCACGATTCATTTATCGCAATTAAATCAGTCATTACAAGCAATTAAAGAAAAAAATTAATTTTATTTCGTAGGCTACGAGCATCTAAGGATAAAACCTTCAAATTGTTTGTAATGCGACACCTTCGCGAGCGCAGGGGAAATTTGTGGAAATTACGCTGGGACCGTTCGAGTTACGGCAGCCTGAAAAGAAGAGACAGTATTATGAAATAGTCTTCCTAAGCGCGCAGCTCCAACGTCATTAAGATGAAGTCCATCTCCGAGGAACAAGTCCCTCCTGCCTAAGAAACTGTTCCAAAAATTCGCAAAATGCACTCCTTCCTGTTGGCAAAGAGACTTTAGGTTATTGTTGATATAGGTCGCCTTGCTGTAGAAATCGCTACGTTGGATAATTCGAGGAAGTATACCTGTTAAAACAATCTTATTAGTTTTTTCCTTTAGTCGTCTAGTAAGTCCCTGTACCTAGCCACCAGTTCTTCCGATCTAGAATTTAAAACGTTATTAGTCCCGACATAAATAACATACGTTGTGTCCTAAGAGGTACCGTCTGTAAAATGGTCAACACTATTAGTTATATCCTCCACCCTTGCACCAGGGTGGCAGTAACGGCGCCTACGACGAGGGTTTCTCCCACAGAATTCCTCGAGCTGCCCTCGAACAATGGAATCGCCAACGAGTCGTTTTTCCGGTTCATCAGCATCTTCGAAACCTAAAACAGAAAACTTATTGTTTGTTATTACTGGTAGACAAGTCTTAGGTTTCCTCAATAGGGCTCCATTACGCACTCGAACGAAGGGTTGGGAACTAGGGAAGAGAGAGGGCTATTAGTACTATTTATATTATTAGTAGAAACTGAGGCAGGAGGGGTCGTAACTAGAGTCTCAAGGGATTCTAATTTTGCCGTCAGGAGCATCAAGCTTTCTTCAAGCCTCACTCTGGCTTCTCTCTCACGTTCTAACTCGTTCCTCAGGACTTCCATGCTTGAGCACCACCTGCAAACTAACTGTTCATTATTATTAGCCATTGTAAACGCGTAAGCAGCAAATTTCCCTTCACAACGACTACAAGTACTTGACGGGGGTGCCATGCTCTTAATTAGTTAAAAAACAAAAAACAAAAAACGAGCGTTTGGAAATTAATAAGTTACAACGTAGGTCTACCCCGTGCTTATTGCGCCGTCACCTGCGCAAACCCGCAAAAATGTTCCTGAAACGCAGAAACAGGTTCTTGTAACAAATTTATACTAAATGAATATATAATTAAGCTACCGACGAAAGCTCTGTAAATGAAAAAGTATTACTAAAACTTATCTGTCCGCTATTCGACCGACTGTTTTCTTTCCGGTTTTCTTTTTTCCCACGGTGCGTGACCACACTACTTGATCCCCCGAAGGAAAAGAAAATGAACCTTATGAAAGCACGTTTTCTGATAGATTTGAAACACAAAAAAGGCAAACCAAGGGAATTTCAACCTTATGAAACCTCGGTTAGTAATAGATTCGGGAAACAAACAAGGCAAGCCACGTGCACTAGCCTTGGTTTAATCAAATAATATAGTAATGAATAAAGTCAATAAATGAAATATATTTGTTAATAAATGATTAGTAACACGAAGTAATTTAGTTAAGTGCACCAAACACTATTTTTTTTTTAAACACTTCAACGAAAATCACTTATTCAAATGGTAACACTGGATACTCAATAAAACACGTCTGTTCACAAGGAAAGACTGATCACAACTGGAAAGACTGATATATATATATATATATATATATATATATATATATATATATATATATATATATATATATATATACACACACACAGGGTGTCCCATAAGTTTGGAACCATAGGGTAAAATAAGTAATTCATGTTTTTCTGTTTATGCAAGTGCCCATGATGTCTTTGAGTAAGGAAGAACGCATCCAGGTAATTCTGCTCGTAGGAAATCGGAGTCAGAGGGAGGTCGCTGAGGAATTTAACAGATTGCATCCGGACCGCGCGCTGATAACACACAGCTGTGTCGGCAAATTTGTAGCAAAGTTCAGGGAAACGGGATCCATAGGAGATAAACCACGCAGTGGACCTCCGAGGACATCCACCGACGATGACACAGCCGCTACCATCCTCGCTCATTTCACAAACAGTCCCCAAAAGTCTCTTCGGCGTTTTTATTGCCGTTTTTATAATTTTGCCCTATGGTTCCAGACTTACGGGACACCCTATATATATATATATATATATATATATATATATATATATATATATATATATATATATATATATATATATATGTTACAGGGAATCCGTGTAACTAGGAGTTTTATGAAATCCCTAAAATGTTCAGGGATTTCATGTAAGGTTAAGTCGTGATATTTTCGATAAACCTACGGGAAAATTATTGAATGGCCGGTTAGTTGAGTGTCCGGTTAGGTCAACTATACGCCCTTGACGATTGGTTAGGTTAAGTCGTAATACTTTCGTTAAAACTAACGAAAATATGACGACTTAACCTTATATGAAATCCCTGAGCATTTTAGGGGTTTCATGGAATCTCTAGTTACACGGATTCCCTGTAATATATATATATATATATACAGGGTGGGCCGTAAGTTTCCATACATAGGAAAAATAAACATTTTTTTATGGACAACCATTTTTATTTATATAATATGCTCTACATGGTTGCCATTGTTTTGAAAACACATTTCAATACGTGTTCCCCACTGTTGATGAACACGCATTAGCACAGTTGACGTTATGCTTGTAATGGCGTTGGTGATACGTTCCTTTAGATGATTTATGTCTCGTATCTTTTCCTGATACACCATGGCCTTCAAGTGCCCCCAAAGATAGAAATCAAGTGGGGTGAGATCTGGGGATCTGGGAGGCCACTCCACAGGACCACGCCGACCAATCCAAGCATCCGGAAACTGCTGATCCAAATACCGACGCACGTATTTAAATTTTCCTATGTATGGAAACTTACGGCCCACCCTGTATATATATATTAGTATATATTTTGTTTTAAAATTCTTCGGATATTTTCAGCTGGATTAATAAATATTTAAAGGTGCCACCGAACAATCAAGGTTTTGCACTGAGGGATGCCTATCGCACTTATCCTAACCTAACTTAACGTAACCCAGCAAAGGAACATTATCCCCAGAGTGGAGCATCCATTTTCCTCTTGAAGAAAAACCCCATGAAGTGAAACAATCAAGAAAATGCTTTCACTATGAATCTGAAAATTCTTCGACATAGCACATGGCAATGCTCTGTGGGTTTTATGACCATCGAAGAGGATTACTAATAACTAGGGACTTCAAAAAGGTTCATAAAAAATGCCTTGAAAGTTCAAAAAAGTTCATTAAATTTGCCAAAAAGTTCAAAAAAGTTCATAATAAATTCATTACATATCAATTAGATCTATCAATTATAGGTATCAAGAATTACACATCAAAAAGCATACTTCTTCATTGCACTTGCTAAAAGACAAAATTAGATTTTAAAAAATACAAAATTATAAAAACTATGAAATTCCAAAGAAAAACTTTTACTTTATTCGTTAAACAAACACAGAAGTTATTGAACATGTTAAGCAATATCTTTATTCCATTGAAGAATCATATTCTCTTCTATATGCTCGAAAGTTAAGTTCAGTCTCTTTGGCACAACTACATCTTTGTAAAAGGAAAAGAATCGCTCAACTTCGACTGAAACTATTGGAGCAAATTTTAAGGCGCACACAATCTCTGGAGAGCACTGAAAATCGTAATCTCCTCTTCCTTGCAGAATCTGAGCACATCTGGAGAGAACCTCGAAATCGGGATTATTTTTCAGAACATCTTCTAATTTGTCTTTATATGAACCTATTATTGTTGTCTTTACATTTTCTACAACATTGATTGCATCCACTAGACTTAAACGACCTTCCAATTTTTTTATTGCATCTGTCAAGCATTTAAAATTTGATGCTATGAAAGCAATATCTTGTGGTAGCTTTGAATCGTCCAGTAATTCTTGAGTATCCACGATCGCTTGTGATTCAGGATCTAATCTTAACACAAACTCTTTTATTTCACTGAAGTTTAAGTTAATAAATTTATTTAAAAGTAAAAAATATTAATAAATTATTAATATTTTGGACTTTTAAAGTAATTTTATGCACTTTTTGTAATATTATTAATAATAATATTACAAAAGTGCATAAAACTACTTAAAGTTCATAACATTATTAAAAGTTCAAAAAGTTCGTAAAAGTTCATAAAAACTTTTACGAACTTTTTTGAAGTCTCTACTAATAACACAGAGTGGCCGGCGGCGATATGTTGGAGGAGTAGAGAAAGAATTGATAGAAAAGGAAGGAAGGAAGGAAGAAAGAGGCCCAGTGAATGCTTCCAAAAAAACAAACGGAGATGTTAGAAAGGAGCAGTTCTGGTAAGCAACAGTATTGAAAAGTCGGCATTTGCTAAAAGTTCAGATGCTGAACCAGGAAAACCAGTATCTTTGGTTCTCCCAACTGGTCCAGACATTCTTCTGTTCAAGAGGTTCAAAGATAAGTGGACCTCCATAGACACTGAGTGATTTGAAACAGGCTTCGATGACAGTGGATCATCTCAAATTCTCTCTCTATGGAAGGACACTGTGAATGAGGTTTTGGATTTCTCTCGAAGCCCTCTAACCAAGGATCATTCAAGGAACTACAGGGAGCTATTGGAGCTCGTCATCATATTCTTGGGTGGTACTCCTCTTCATGGATTCCGATTTATGGCACCTGGAATGCATCATAGAGCACTATGGATGGTCAAAATCATTTATTCTCTAAAGGTTTGGATGTTCAAAGGAGAGTTTTCTTTGACGGCTCATAAAACTAGAGGCTTATCTAATGTGAATAATTTTACTGCTCACGTGTACACAAAGACGTGGTTCACGTCCCCTCTGCCCGTCTCGGCACCAACTAATGATCTTCAACTCTTCAAGAAACTAGATTCCTACTCTGCTATCCATCAGAAGCAACCACCAAACATATTCGACATTTGTGGTACTTGAGCGAGGAACTCGTCAGGTTTAGCTTCTTTGCTGATGAAGAGGAAATGTTTGCTGCCATAAAGCGTCGAATGGTCAAGGCTTTAAAGAGGGGACTAAAAAAAGGGTTCCATCCGAGCGAATTGAACTTTCCAGGAAGGATATTCAAAGCAGTTGTCTTGAAGACTTCATCACGGAGAAGACTCGCCGCTCTTTGGGTTGCCTTGAAATTTCTTATCAGTTCCTCGAGAAAAACCCAGATGAGTGGAAACAGGTTGAGGATTACAAAAGAAGCAAACGGATCCCGATGAGGATGAGAATCGTAAATGTTGCGGAAAGAGGGGCTGCTCTCGTTCGAGAGTACAATGGGAGTCTCACCAAGGGTGTTAACAGCCTTCTTTTCTAGTAAAAATGAGTTCTCTTAATAAATTTCGAAAAACAATAATAAAACCTAGGGTGGAGGAACGTGAAGGCATATCGGACAGTCTAACAAGCTTCATGAGTTTCATAACCGTAAAAATTTTCATACGTTCTTTTTAGACGAGATCTGAGGTGGGTCTCTGTCCTGGCCTTCACGTTTCTGCTCCTTCCCATAAAAAAATTGATGTGGCTTAGAACTGTTAATTTCTCTCCTGTGGCATGAATTCTTTGTCATTGGAAAGGCACCAAATGTCGGAGTAGCCCACATCAAATTTACAAAGTTTTTGGTGACAACCCGACACTGAACCCAGATTTTAAATTTACACGATTGAAAATTTTCAAACATGCAGGTGCCGTCGTAGGATCTAATATTTTCGATCAACTTGATTGAAATTTTATTCATGTCTTCAATGATTGGAAATTTCTTAATAGTTTCTGAACAAAAGAATTATGATAATTTAAATTTTACTGCTATAACTTAAGCATTTGACATTTCATGATAGCCAAAACCGAACTAGAACTAGCCTAGCGTAGTCCTACTTTAAGTAACTACTTTAAGTCCTACTTTAAGTATAAAATTTATATAAACACATACGAAACTTAATATTTTAACTGAATTAACTTCTAGAATAATGTCTTTTTATCCGAGATTGTGATATATATATACAGGGTGTACATAAAGTCAGGATCTATTTTTGTGAAGCACTTGGAAATTATATGGAATTCAATCATAAAATGATAAAGTGGTACCATTTATTAAATAATTAAGAGTAGGATTCGACGTGACGCCCATCAGTATCCCTGCACAGCTCAAATCGTTCCGCAGCATTTCTAAACACATTCTGGAGCATTTGCGGGGTTATGTTATCTGCAGCAGTTCGTATACGTGTACGTAAGTTTTCAAGACTCGTAATCTTCGTCTGATAGACGTGCGATTTGATAAAGCCCCATGCAAAGAAATCTAAAGGGGTTAAATCTGGTGATCTCGCTGGCCAAGGTCTTTTGTTGCTTCCGCGTCCGATCCAGCGATTTCGAAAACGTCCATTTAGATAATCCTGAACAATTTTGGCATAGTGACAAGGAGCACCATCATGTTGATAGACGACGGTACTAACAATCCTATCCCCGTCGTCTATCAACATGATGGTGCTCCTTGTCACTATGCCAAAATTGTTCAGGATTATCTAAATGGACGTTTTCCAAATCGCTGGATCGGACGCGGAAGCAACAGACCTTGTGTCGCGAGATGACCAGATTTAACCCCTTTAGATTTCTTTGCATGGGGCTTTATCGAGTCGCACGTCTATCAGACGAAGATTACGAGTCTTGAAAACTTAGGTACTCTACCCATATGAATACTACAATACAAACCAAACCTTAAAAATCTCTGTAACCAATATTGTTTGGCCAAACAAAAAAAAAATCTTCGTACATCTAACCACCTCTGGCGAGGCTCTAACTCTTGCAGAGGGCGCTCTGCAGACCATCATTATTATTTTCAAAATCATTGGTATTATAAAACCATAAACAGGATGTAGACCGGATGTTCAATAAGCAAGAAATGTATGACGTTTTGATGACGTCAGTTTCTATTCCTGCAAAATTGTGTGCTAAAACGCTGCCTAGGTAATACTATGGCAGCGTTAGCACAGATACAGGGTAAACCAAAAATGGCAAATAATACAGGGTGAACCAAAATTTTTTTTTTTTTTTTTTATTGTTTCATACCATACAGCTTAACATAAAATACAATTCGATTAACATATGTAAATGCATACTCATTTTTTTGAGATCCCTCAGGTGTATATTTACCAACATAAATATGACCTAATGGTTTAGATAAATCATTGGTTGATATCTTAATTAAAGTATTAGGGAATTGGGCAGTTACTTGTTTACCTAAATCACACACCGGCTTCAGTCTACGATACATTCTAAACTCCTTAAAAGGTGAGAACCACTTTGTTCTGGGATGATTCATTACTTGCTCTGCACTATGTGAGGAATCTATATTAGGTTCAAACAAAACACAATGGGGAACAATTACATATGGAGATGGAGATATCCCTACATTAGGTCCCTCTAACCTTTCCCTAACATCTTTCTTACGACTTAATGAATCTTCATAATTAATAACATATCCAGACATATTCATTCCGGGAATACTATGAAAAGATACACCCGTTACTTGATAATAATTAAATTTTAAAATAGTTGATTTAGCATCCTTAGTTAAAAGATCCAAACTCAATGTATAATATCCATCTGCATTAACATCAAAAGTATTTTTAGACAAATAAACAAATTTCATTGAAGCTGTAAATATCTTCTCCTTTGACCGCCATCTAACTTTCCTTCGAGGAACATACTTCCTTTTTCGAGGAACAAACTTCCTTCTTCTATACATCTTGACAAGTAAATAATACACGTCACTCCGATGCAATTCCAATGAAGAGAATGAAGTTTAAACAATTTATGGATCTATTTATAGATTCTCATTACGTCATGTTATGAAACGAATCCTATCCCCTTAGAATCAACATGATGGTGCTCCTTGTCACTATGCCAAAATTGTTCAGGATTATCTAAATGGACGTTTTCCAAATCGCTGGATCGGACGCGGAAGCAACAGACCTTGGCCAGCGAGATCACCAGATTTAACCCCTTTAGATTTCTTTGCATGGGTCTTTATCGAATCGCACGTCTATCAGACGAAGATTACGAGTCTTGAAAACTTACGTACACGTATACGAACTGCTGCAGATAACATAACCCCGCAAATGCTCCAGAATGTGTTTAGAAATGCTGCGGAACGATTTGAGCTGTGCAGGGATACTGATGGGCGTCACGTCGAATCCTACTCTTAATTATTTAATAAATGTTACCACTTTATCATTTTATGATTGAATTCCATATAATTTCCAAGTGCTTCACAAAAATAGATCCTGACTTTATGTACACCCTGTATATTGTGATATATATATATATATATATATATATATATATATTTTGTTTAAAAAACCACCACTTTCTCTTCTTATTATTATTATTATTATTATTATAATTATTATTATTATTATTATTATTATTATTATTATTTAAAATCAAGTACAGCAGATGTAATTTCAATTTCTAGCTTTTCAATCATTGCCCAATGAAGTATCCTTTTCAAGCACTGTGATTGAAATTCTCAGTTCTATGGTATATATATATATATATATATATATATATATATATATATATATATATATATATATATATATATATATATATATATGTTACGCCCCGTTTGTGGAATTGCCCAATTCATGAACTGGGCAATATAATTGCCTATTTCATGAAATGGACAACTTACTGCCCATTACATGAAATGGCCATTTATATTGCCCATTTCATGAAATGGGCATCTGTATGAGGGAAAATTAAAATTGAATCATTTATTAAAAAAGTAAAACATTAAAAAGAGATAAAGCAAGTGATAATGATTAGTCTACATTCTCACAGGATTTGTGACTGTGACAGCCGCTGTTGCAACGAAGATTATTTTTCAAACATGAACATCGTTTATTTAGACAATTACTTCTACAATGGCACCTCCTGAACCCTTGTTCTCCACAAACACTTTATAGTTTAACGATTTCGCGAATGCTTAGTTTGTTTGAGGGAATATCACTAGATTTAAGACCAGTATAGTGAACAGATTCACAATGATTCCTTGAAAGTTTACCATTTATTACTCCGACTTTTGTTCCTATAGCCACCGTCGTCCTTAGCAAGAATTATATCTATTATATTAGGAGGATCACCTTTACTACGATCAAATTGAGTGTTTCAACAACACTGTTTGGATGTTTGTACAAGACTGGGCGGCGCAAAATCCCATATACTGTAGTTTACTTTAGTTTTTATCGTTTATTCTACAGCGCCATCTACAATTAAACCTGTAAATATAAGAACACGTAAAATGTTTAAATCTCGTAGACATTATTGCCCTATTCATTAATATTTTAAATATAAAAGAAAAGTAAGATTTAACGCAACAATCCAGCATGGTTTAGTTTAGTTTTATTTTGTAGAATTGTATATGATTTTAAAGGTCATACACGTGATTGCCCAATTCATGAATTGGGCAGTATAAATGCCCATTTCGTGTAATGGACAGTAAGTTGCCCATTTCATGAAATAGGGAATTACAGTGCCCAGTTCATGAATTGGGCAATTACATAGACGGGGCGTAACATATATATATATATCAACGAATATGAAAATAACAGTGAAAGAAAGAGCACAAACTATGAAAAAAGGCAAATTTAAACATTTTATTCTAAATTCCAAGGTTACAAATGGCAACAATAGACTGGAAAACCATTTTTAAAGATAAAACAACGGAATAAACGCTGATGACCCTCGAAGAGAAGACTAGAAATTGTGGAAAAATATGTCCCCAAAAAACAACAAAGAGGAAAGAGGAACAGTTTTGAGAGAGAAAAGCGTACAATGTTCCGCAAGAAAAAGAGAGAAACTGCAAAATTATTGAACTGCAAAGACAGCAACATCAGTAAAATGGTCAATGAAAAACTGGAGAGTATTGATTGCTACGTACGAGATATATTTGAGAAACAGAGGAGAGAGAGAAACGCTATAGAAGCGGTAAAGGGTAACGTAATTTCTATAATTTTGCAAAAAGGAAAACGAAAAATTACCCGATTTATTGGACTTTTGAAGAATGAAAACAATGCATTAAACCAATGATCTAAAAGGAATATCTGAAATACTAAGCGTTCAATATGAATCAGTTTTCAGTAACCCCAAAAATGATAAAATAATATACGATAGAAATGCTTTTTGAAGAGGAATTACAAGGGGAAAGTATAATGGGCCTTGATTTTACAACAAACGATATACCACGAGCTATAGGAAAACTAAAAGCACACTCAGCAGCAGGTCCGGAAAGATTGAACGCTACACTGGTTAAAAACTGCAAAAATGAAATCGATAATCCCCTGTATTGGAAAAGACAAGATTACTGGGCTCAGGAGAAATACTGGGCACCCTGAAGAAAGCGAACATAGTTCCAGTACATATAAAGGATAGGATAGATCTCAGGCAGGAAATTATGGATTCATTGTCGTTGACATCTCATCTCACCAAAGTATTTGAAAGAATAGTTAGAGAAACATTTGACTTTTGGAGACACAGGAAAGATTAAATGATAACCTACATGGATTCCTATAAAAAAGCTCGTGCCTATTACAATGAACATTTTAACAATTCACTGATGCGCTCGAAAACAGTGATAATTATTATGTAATATACACAGACTTTGCCAAGGCGTTCGACAAGTATGTTCACGGAAAAAAGCCCAATTTGAAATATTCGTACATGGAAATAGCAGGAAAAGTAGGGAAATATATATTAACTTCCTTAGAGAGCGGCAGCAAGTCTACAGTCCAAAATATATCATATCCGAAGCAGAGTTACGTAGCTCTAACACAAGGAACTGTATTAGCTGTATTACTATTCATAATCATGTTAACCGATATGATATATTTGTAGATAATGAAGTTACCAATGATAGTAAAGTAACATCCTTTCCTGATGATGCGAAAATTAGTAGGAAAATAGGAAACCCAGACTCTACAAACGGGCACGAACGTAATATATAGATAGTCAAAAGACAATATGAAATTTAACATCGAGAAACTTCATATCTTAAGATACAGAAAAAGTAAAGAACTAAAATCCATGGACTACTGTGGACAGAAAATTAAGAGACTTAGGAGTCACAGTGACCGACAATACAAAATTCTAGCCACAAAATAAGATAGCAATAACCAAAGCAAAACGAATACCTTGACAGATACTGAAAACCTTTAAAAGAAGGTACAGGAATATAATGATTCCTTTTTTAAATCATTGATTACACTCAAACTGAAGTATTGCTTACTCTTAATGTCTCCATATAAAAGAGAAGACATTAATTGGTTAAAAGGGATTCAAATAAACTTCACAGCCAAGATTAACGGATGCAAAGAATGAAATTATTGGGAAAGATTATGTAAATTAAACCAACACTGATTTCAGTTTATTTTCATTAACCGAGTGTAATTACATGCATATCAATTTTGTTAATTAGGAATAACATACTAAGAGCAACTTAAGTTTTAAGATTAAATATATTAGAGAGAAATTTACCTTACCACATTGAGATTCGAACCGATTCCATTGAAGATTCGAATTTTGTGAGCCGCCATGTTACCCACTCGGCCATGAGATGGTAAGATATAGTGAGAGAGTTTTGTATACTGTATAAATATTATTCGCATTGGTTTCAGTATGTATATTTTAATATATATATATATATATATATATATATATATATATATATATATATATATATATAAATATATTATATATATATGTATATAAAATGATGGATGAATCATCAAGTCCCCTTTATGAGTGTTGTCATGATTTTATATACAAATTAACCATCACAAATGTTTTGATGAGTACCCGTTTATAATCTCAATGAAAAGTCTTGTCTCAGTGTATTATAGTGACATGTGGTAACTGACTCTGCAAAAGAACATTAAAACGCATAATGAGTTTTCTTTCGAAGAGTTGTTGTTTAGCCGATCAGCCCACCCTGATCGAGCAAGCCGGCGGCGGCACGCAGGTAACCGATCGCCCTCTCCGGAGTGGACCAGAGGTTCAGCGCACTAATGATGTTGTGTTGTGTTCTTTGCTGTGCTAGAATGGTACAATCTGTCATAATATGTTCAATTGTTTGTGGTGTGTCTTGGCACAGGTGGCAGGTGTCGTCTGTGGAGTTATCTAGTCTGTGTTTATGTGTCCGTAAGTTGGGGTGATGTCCACATCGGAATCGTGCTAAGTTAACTCGATCCGATCTGCTCAGGCTGATCTCTGACCTGTTAATGGGTCTCGGCTTCGCACCTAGGACCGCATTCGGACCGAGTCGTGTCAGTGCTTTGTGGGTTAGGTGTGTGTGTGTGTTTTCTGTACTGTGTGATGTCTGTGGGGCGTGGTATGGAATGGAGTATTTGGTTATAATGTCTCTCTGGTGTTACTATAATGGTGCGAGTTGTCGGTGCATGATTGTACATGTAGTGGCAAGGGTGTTGTGGGTTAGTTGTCGCTGCTGCCATGAATTGTGTTCCCCTCATGTTTAAATGTTTCCTAACTTTCAGTATTTTTGTTTCTGTGTGCAGGTGTTCTGTTGGTGTTTGAGTGCATCCTGTAATGATACGAAGTGCGTTGTTTTGTATTGTCTGTAAGGTGTCATTGTGTGTGTTTGAGATAATGGGTGCCCAGCATGGGCTAGCATAGTCCATAACTGAGCGAATATATTGTTTGTATATGAGTGATATTGTTTCCTGCTGGTGTCCAAAGTTTGTGCCTGTTAGTACCCTAAGCGTGTTAAGTCGACGTACATTTGTTTTTAATGTCCTGAATGTGGTTTGCAAAAGATAATGATGTGTTGTATGTGACCCCAAGTATTTTGGTCCTGTGAGTGTGTGGAATGTTGGTGTTGTTTAGTGTGAGCTGTGGAGTTATCTGGTGTTCTTTTGTGTTGCTTGTGAGCAAGGTGATGGTCGATGGTCTATTGTGTGTAAGCCAGTCTTGTATACTGTTTATGTACGTTTGTAGGTTATTTGTAGCGGTGTCGATGTTGTTGTGGGTGGATGTTAGAGTGATGTCATCTGCATATGATGATAAGGTAAGCTTGTTATCTATGGGTGTTGGAATGTCATGCATGTATAAGTTGAAGAGTGTTGGTGAGAGAACAGAGACTTGAGGGACCCCGTTCGGAAAAAGCTTGTTTTTGGATGACTTGCCATTAAATGTGACATGTGAGTACCTTCCTGAAAGATAGTTGCTCAGCCACCTTTTGGTGTTATTGTGCATGTTTGTGTTGAGTATTTTGTTTATGAGAGGGAAGCGTGGGATAGCATCAAATGCGTTACTAATGTCTATTGATGCTAATAGTGTACGTTGAGCTGGTCGTCTGGAGTTGATGCCATCCATGATGTGCTGCGTGAGGTTAGTGAGTAATGTCGTGGTTGAGTGGTGAGGTCTGAATCCATGGTGAGTAGGCGATAGTGGTATGTGTGGGTTGGTAATTTGTAAGATTAATCTTTCTGTTACTTTGGAAGGTGAGCATAGTAAAGTAATATGGTCTATAGGAAGCTGGTTCTGTTGGGTTTTTGTTTGGTTTGAGTAGTGTAATAATTTTAAGACTCATTAAGTCTACTAATTATTGTTTTCTGTGTTTCAGATCTATGCTATGTTTATGTTGAATAAAGCCTCAAATTGGCCTTTACTTTATCTTTAGCCCGCTAACAAACGCGGCACCACAATTTATTCAACATTTCAATCAGCCATTCAGTCGGCCTTTCAGATACAGCAAGCAAATATTCATCCAGTAATCTTACTATATCATGGAGAAGGTGATTCGCCCGGATAAATTTATTACTTCTCCGAATTCTCCCCAAGCTGGGAAACTATGGAAATTATGGTCGCGCGGATTCAAATATTTCTTGAGTACTATCGCCGAACACAACCCCAATAAATTGGAGGTTCTATTCATACATATCGGCCCCGATGTCGCTGATATCATTCAAGACTGCTCTACTTATGAGAATGCCATGGCAGCCTTAGAGGCCACCTACGTCAAGAAGCCAAACGAGGTATGCGCTCGCCACCTGTTGTCCACCCGTCACCAAAAGCCCGAGGAAACCCTCGATGAGTACTTGCAAATTCTTCAACAACTAGCCAATGACTGCAACTTCAAATCGGTTTCCGCCGACGAAAACAGGAGTTCATCTGTGAGAGACGCTTTCATCCGAGGAATTAGAGATAGCGCCATCCGCACCCGCTTACTCGAAAATGACACACTCTCACTGGAAAAGGCTATCGTCCAGGCTCGAACATTAGATCAGGCCCAGAAAAACTCAGAATCGTACCTCACTCATTACGGTGCTGTTGCAGCCACTGGCTCTCGCCACGAACCGTCGCCGATTACTGACTCTGCCCGGCCTGCCTGCGTCCAAGGAGACGATCCCCCAAACTCTTCAGCCGCTACGAATTTCGACAACAAAGCCGCTCTGTGCTTCTTCTGCGGGTCTCGACGCCACCCACGAAGCAGGTGTCCGGCAAAGGATTCTATCTGTGCGAAATGTGAAAAGACCGGCCACTGGGCCAAAGTCTGCCGCTCAAGTACTTCCTCGGCACGTCAAAAACAGGATAAAACCACAGCGTCTCATTCAGCCGCAGCATTAGCGACCATTAGTACCACTCTATCGTGTAGCTCCTCCATGCCTACCAACTCAACAGTCGATATCCTCGTCAACGGCCGTTCGTGTCTCGCCTTGTTGGATACTGGCAGCTCGGACAACTTCATTCGTGAGGATCTAGCCAAACACTTAGAGCTGCCCATTCTTCCGCACTCGGGCGTCGTATCAATGGCTTCGCCTAATCTATCCGCAGCCATCTCAGGTCGATGTACAGTGAAGGTTACGATGGGAGACCGCGACTACGAAAAGCTCGAACTATCCGTCTTGTCGGATCTGTGCGCTGACATAATACTCGGTACCCCATTCTTAATCAGACACAAGGAATTGAACATCAATTTCGGAGGTCCGGAGCCAGCACTCCATATATGCGGCCTTACTCGATCAAGAATTTCAGCCCCACCACTATTCGGCAACTAAACTGCCGATTGTCGTCCCATCGCCACGAAGTCCAGACGATTTTGCTCTGAGGACAAAATTTTCATTGGGAAAGAAATCGAAAAGCTACTCAGGGATGAGATAATTGAACCCAGTAACTCACCCTGGCGTGCTCAATTAGTCATCACATCTACCGAAACAAAAAAAAAACGCATGGTAATCGATTTCTCTCAAACCGTCAACCGATTTACCATGCTAGATGCATATCCTCTTCCGCGAATCGATGATATAGCCAACAAAGTCTCACAACACAAATACTACAGCGTAATTGATCTGTCAAGCGCATACTACCAGGTAGAAATCGATCCGTCTGAACGACCTTTCACAGCATTCGAGGCTGACGGAAATCTATACCAATTCAGAAGGATCCCTATGGGAGTAACTAACGGAGCCGCGGCCTTCCAGCGCGTCATGAACGAATTCATATCCTCGAACAAATTATCATCAACATACGCCTACCTCGACGATCTCACCATCTGCGGAACCACTTGGGAAGAGCACGATGAGAACCTTCGACATTTCTGGGAAGCCGCTAAACGAGTAAATCTGAGTCTAAACAAGGAAAAATGCAAGCTTTCGATGACATCAGTGCACCTGCTCGGATATTCTATCTCTCATGGCGTATTGCGGCCCGATCCCGAACGCCTCCGGCCACTACAAGAACTTCAAACTCCTCGCAACAAGTCGTCTCTACAACGCGTAATCGGACTATTCGCATACTATGCTAAATGGATTCAGAACTATTCCCTCAAGATCAAACCTCTGCTCAACGTTTCATCATTCCCATTAACTCGCGAGGAAGTATCAACGATCCAAACACTCATTACACCTTGTTTCCATATGTCAGGAATAATACAGTGTTGGTATGAATATGTGCAGATATTTGTGAGAGCTAGTATTCCCTGTGGGCCCAAGTGTTTAAGGTGTATGTTAGATATGTTGTCTGGTCCAGTAGCCTTCGAATTCTTAATGTTTTTGATGATCTTGGTAATCTGGTCTGTATTGAAGGGTGTAATGGTCGTGTCGAGTCTGTAGGTTTTCTTGTGTCTGGCTGTTTGTCTGTCTGCGTGTTTCTGGTTGTTGTCTCTGTTTAAGTGACTTATCTTTGCGTAGTGATTAACTAAAATGTTAGCTTCTTGTGTATATGTTGGGATATTATTTTGGCTGCGACAGATAGCCGCGTGTGAGGTGTGAATGCCGCTGTTAGAGTGGGTAATGCTGTTTATAATCTTGTATAGCTTGGGTGTATCTGTGGAGTGGTTTAGTGTTGTTATGAATTCCCTAAATGTTTTTGTTTGTTTTTCTTTGAGTTTGTTGTTTATTTCTATGTTGAGCTGTTGTATCTGCTGTTTTATGGCTTCTGTGTGTGGTGTTTGTGTGTTATGTTTGAGGTTTTTTTCGTTGCCTTATGAGGTGGGCTATTTATCTAGTGTAATTTGGGTTGTATTTCCTAATGTTGCCCTTGGGTATGTATTTGTTTGCATTATTGATGATCTGATTAAATGTCTTGAGTGTTGTATTGATGTTTATGATGGGTGTGCTGTTTAATGTGGTGAACTGTTCCCAATCAGCTTTCTTGAAATTTCTGTTAGTGTGCCTAAGGCTGTTGGGGCAGAGTGTAGAACGTGTTGTAAATGATGATGGGCAGGTGATCTAATGACAGTTGTTTTTCTGTCCTCCAGTGTGTATATGTTGCTAGTAAGGGGAAACAGAACGTTATGTCTGGGGAGGAGTTTGAGTATCCTGCTTGATGTGGTATGTGTGTATGTTCTTCTGTGTTGTTAAGAATGAAGAGGCTGTTTAGTTGTGTGGCTATGTTGGCGCCTCTAGTGTTGCTTTGGTTGTGCAGGTACCAACTAGTGTCTTTAGCGTTGAAGTCTCCTCCTAAGATGACATTAGTGAGAGAGGCCAGATTGTGTAACTGTGGATTGTAATTGGCTGGCACCTGAGGTGAACTATCTGGTGGGATGTAAATGTTGATTAGTGTGGTGTTGTGTTTTGCGCGTGTTTTAATGTTAACTGCCTGTATTTCTATCGTGTTATCTGCTTGGATTGTGTTTGTAATGTTTTGGGTGGCATCAGTGTAGCTAATTACGCTTTTACGTATGTAAATGATGAGTCCACCCCCGTGACCCCCAGTACGATCTTGACGGATCGCCGTGAAGTCAGGGATGGTGGGTGTTTTGTGTGTGCGTTTTAGTTTTGTTTCTTGTATAAGTGCTGTGTGACTGTTTTGTTTGTGTACGAATTCCCTAAGCTGCATGATTTTGTTTGTGAGGCCATCTACGTTGTACTGTAATATGTTAATATTATACTTCTGTATGTGTCTCATGGTGCTATTGTGTCTATGTCTTTGTGTATGGTGACATGTGTAAGTTGTAGTGGGGCCTGGATTAGTCTTAATGTCACCGGAGAGTAAGAGTAGTCCGGGGGAGCACGCTGAGAATAGGTCCGGCCCCGGGAGCCGATCGGCACTCTGACCGTGCTACGCAACAGGCCGTCGACTGCCAGTCTGGCCAACTGCAGACAGAGATTTGAGGAAGTTTGGCCACCAGCGCGTTGATGTTTCGGTTTGACGTCGCCTCTTCTTCGCGTTGACGTGTCCCGCGCTGGAGGATACATCCACTGTTAGAAGCTTCCTCGTCAGCTGCTAACACTTTTTTCACGTTGTTCTAGCTAACTGTTCAGAGGTTTTTTATAAACAAATCTCAGTTTTCTGCTCAAAACGGCTCTTTCTAATTTTAAAATTGATTATTCAAGGAAGGAAGATGTTGACTTCTATTTTGCGGCAACAGTTGTTGTTGTTGTTGTTTAGCCGATCAGCCCACCCTGATCGAGCAAGCCGGCGGCCCGCAGGTAACCGATCGCCCTCTCCGGAGTGGACCAGAGGTTCAGCGCACTAGTGATGTTGTGTTGTGCTAGAGCGGTACAGTCTGTCATAATGTTTTCAATTGTTTGTGGTGTGTCCTGGCACAGGTGGCAGGTGTCGTCTATGGAGTTGTCTAGTCTGTGTTTATATGTCCGTAAGTTGGGGTGATGTCCACATCGGAATCGTGCTAAGTTAACTCGATCCGATCTGCTCAGGCTGATCTCTGACCTGTTAATGGGTGGCGGCTTCGCACCTAGGACCGCATTCGGACCGAGTCGTGTCAGTGCTTTGTGGGTTAGGTGTGTGTGTATGTGTTTTCTGTACTGTGTGATGTCTGTGGGGCGTGGTATGGAATGGAGTATTTGGTTATAATGTCTCTCTGGTGTTACCTTAATGGTGCGAGGTGTTGGTGCATGATTGTACATGTAGTGGCAAGGGTGTTGTGGGTTAGTTGTCGCTGCTGCCGTGAATTGTGTTCCCCTCATGTCTAAATGTTCCCTAACTTTCAGTATTTTTGTTTCTGTGTGCAGGTGTTCTATTGCCTATTGGTGTTGTTTGAGTGCATCCTGTAATGATACGAAGTGCGTTGTTTTGTATTGTCTGTAAGGTGTTTGTGTGTGTGTGTTTGAGATAATGGGTGCCGAGCATGGGCTAGCATAGTCCATAACTGAGCGAATATATTGTTTGTATATGAGTGATGTTGTTTCCTGCTGGTGTCCAAAGTTTGTGCCTATTAGTACCCTAAGCGTGTTAAGTCTTGACGTACATTTGTTTTTAATGTCCTGAATGTGGTTTGCAAAAGATAATGATGTGTTGTATGTGACCCCAAGTATTTTGGTCCTGTGAGTGTGTGGAATGTTGATGTTGTTTAGTGTAAGCTGTGGAATTACCTGGTTTTCTTTTGTGTTGCTTGTAAGCAAGGTGACAGTTGATTTTGTGGGCGCTACTTTGAGTCTATTGTGTGTGAGCCAGTCTTGTATATTGTTTATGTATGTTTGTAGGTTATTTGTAGCGGTGTCGATGTTGTTGTGGGTGGATGTTAGAGTGATGTCATCTGCATATGATGATAAGGTAAGCTTTGTTATCTATGGGTGTTGGAATGTCATGCATGTATAAGTTGAAGAGTGTTGGTGAGAGAACAGAGCCTTGAGGGACCCCGTTCGGAATTTGCTTGTTTTTGGATGACTTGCCATTAAATGTGACATGTGAGTATCTTCCTGAAAGATAGTTGCGGCAACAGTTGATGATATTTATGTTACTTTATTGATTAATGAAAATGATTAGGCTCTTCAAGTTATAAAAGATTTCTTTCGTAATAATTGATAAATACGAAACACAAAACGTATATGCAAACAGGATGATGATGCTTAGACTACTCAAGTTGATGAAGTTTTCTCTTTCTCATATATTGTATCGACGTAATACTGTAAATATATTTCAAGTTTCTGCATAAATGAACTTGTTTCACAGAAAACAAAGACTTCCCTCAATCTTCTGTCACATCCAAACTAAATGTTATTTTTTTAATGCCAACTATTTTTTGTTATTCTTGTCCTGTTCTTTTTCAGGTGTATTATTAAGCACACAAAAAAATATTTGCCTCTGTGCAGGGCACATTTTTCAGACTAATCCATGATTTTTGTAGGCAATGCCTTTTTGTTTTAAACAAATTTTGCACAAAATTATCGCTCATCCTACTTTTTGAACAGAAGTTTTTAAGCCAGTGAGAAGTCAACATTTACTTTAAGATCACGAACCACTTACATTTTGAGTGCAGCTTTAAAAATTTGGTCTCACTGTCTTTGGCTGTGAAGCTAAAAAATTTTATGGCTGTGATATTTTTTGTAAATTTATGGACTGACCTGCTTTTTCTCAGTTTCACAAGACTATAAAATTTTGTACAAATGTGATCTGACTAGATGCACATAATTATTGCGCAAAATTATTTATTATTTTAAACAACACAAATTATAAAATAGCCGAAATTTTGTTTTTGTGTGCTACCAACAAGAGGCGTGATGCTGAGCGGAGCTTAGAACTCTCGACGAATAAACTCCGCCTAGCGTCACGCGGACGGACGGTTTACTCAGCTGAACAATTTTTTGGCCAGATAAACTTTGCTCTAACATTTTTTTAGTGGACAAATTTGTTTGATGTTTACATCAAATTATTCGCGATGACGTTTTCTGTCTTTTGGTGTAAAGTGTGTGTGATGTAGTTTCTTCTGAAAAAAGTTATAACCTTCAGAAGAGCAGTCCGCGAAGTGCTAGTCAGGGTCAAAAAAAGATTTGTCCACGCACACTCAGCCTGTCGCACAGTAGTGCGTAGATGATTCGATGTTACCGAGACGGCTTTGGAAGCCACGGATTTCTTCATCTGAAGATTTTTATATATTACGAGCAAAAGTGCGCGCTACGGACGCATTTAGCTAGACCTGCGGTGCTGGGGCCTTCAGCCTCAGTAATTGGGGGCCTACGGCCCCCCAGTTACTGGGGAGTCAATTATTCAGCCACTAAAACTACAGAAAAAAAACGCAATCATGAAAAACTTAAGCTTCACAAATCTTGATACAATGGGTTTGGATGTGAAGCTTAAGATTTGCATTGCTGAGTTCTTTTCTATAGTTTTATTGACCGAATAATTGAGCCCTCAGTAATTGAGGGGTCAATTATTCGGTCAGTAAAACTATAAAAAAAGAACGCAGCAATGAAAATCTTAAGCTTCACATCCGGACCCATTGTATCAAGCAATGAAAACCTTAACGTGATAGAGTAAAACGTTAAAACTTGAAACAAAGCAAAGCCCATTTATTTGTACGTTCAGAATCGCTTAATAGTAAATACACGGTGTCGGACGGGACTCCCTTTTTATATTATAGGTAATAATAATAAAAATAATAATAATAATGATAATAATTATTATTATAATAATTATTATTATTATTCCTTTTATACTTCTCTGTTTGAGCATCAAAACGTATCCACAACCGTATAGCCAAATTCAGTAGTTTTGAAGATTTTAAATTTAATTGAGTTAAAATAACTTTTTTTAAATATTTAAATGATCCATCTTCGTAAAAGCGTCATTCCCATTGAAATTCTTCGTCGACCCTAAAAATGCAGCACAGCAGTTCTTTAATGAAATCCTTTTTGCGGTGTCTTTGACGTAAAACATATACTTCTGGCACCATTCCAACGTATCCTGAGACGATTAAAATATTGCTATTGAATTGTTTGCTATCCCAACCTTGTTGTATATCTTTAATGGGTTGCTCGAGAATGGTTTTCCTTCGCTCTTAATTCCATGTGCATATGAACTATCTATCCTCTTTGCACTGGACATTCTGAGGCAATCTTCTGTTATATGATAAAGTAAGAACGGTTTATTTTTAAAAGTTATATAAATATCTAATCTTTTTCATCATCAAAATACTACTCGGGGCTAATATCATCGATATAGGGTTCTCAGAAGGTTAAAATGAGCGCTGCAGGAGATTTTTGAGTTGTAACTACGAGTATATTGTAATGAACTGTATAACGCTCATAATCCTTTGAAAGCGTATGACACAATAAGTGGCTATGGATTTCCTGTTATTTAAATATGTATGAATCACACGTATGAAATGCACTGGTAATGTGCCACATAATTTGAGTGCGTGGCTAGTTATGAGACAGAATTTCGAAGAAGTGAGTATTTTGCATGCAGGGTCTATCTTCTCAATTGCTCTTCATCCTCTTTATTAAGAGTCAGAAGGAATGTTGGTCAGCATCCCACGTAAAAAGTCTTCCAAGGACTAAGCATAAACGAGGATTTGTTTACAGCTCAGAAAATCCTTGTTATTATACAGTTTACAGTGTGTGTGTGTGTGTGTGTGTGTGTGTGTGTGTGTATGTGTTTTCGTGTATATATTAAACTATATATTTTAATTCATTGTATAGGGCTTACCCATTTCCAATACAAAGCATGTCAGGAGGTTAGGTTCAAGTGTCAGGCACTAGATACATTAACTAAAGTTATCTGTACGCGAGCGCGAGTTTCATCTATCAAACATTCGGAATGAAATTAATTAATAACAACAGTTAGAGAGAACTGCTCGCTTTCACTGTGTTAGGCTAACATTTACACTCTATATAGATTTAGGTCCTCCGTTATCACAGCAGACTCGTATAAATAAACCTCGCCGTCGATAAATACATAAAAATATGCCTCACACACACCATATAAATAAAATATTTTCGATGAAAATGTGCGTTGAACGCATCCTGACCTTATTTCCTTGGAAATATTTCTGTAATGATATTCAAAGAATATTTCCGCGAGTCGAACATAAGAGAATATAATTTAGACAAAATATCTTGGAGGTTGAAGAGAGGAGTGTGAGTGACAGTTTTAATCCTGTATGCGGTGAAGGATTCGGAAATGGGAGGATGAAAGAGAGAGAGAGAGAGAGAAAGAGAGAGAGAGAGAGAGAGAGAATGAAAGAGAAACTGAAGAAATGAATAATAGTATTTAAATTTTATGTAGGCCGATATATTATTTATCTCGCTAGATTATATAGTGTTAATCAAGCCATGGATTATATATTTTCTACGTCGTAATGGTTTGTAAATGTAAAATTTAGACTTTTTATCGTTTACAATCGCTGTGGCTTGATTGATTTTCGCTTCTAACGCTAGTTTAAACTCTCGGAATTTGTGCATTAAATGTATGTATTGCAGAGATTCATATTTTCAGCTGATAAGTCTGGATTTCATGCCTGCTGAAGAGAGAGATGTTGCATATGTCACCAAAATCAGAGCACAGGTGCCATGCTGTTGCACCTTAATTTGAAACGAACCTGAGGTTCCGATAATAGATAGCGTATGCTGCTGTAAGAAAAAAAATAAAGTATATATATATATATATATGAAAGGTGTCATATGTTTGTAATAAAATATAAATTAAAAGGAACACAGAAATAACCGGTTGGTTCGTCGTATTTGCAGTATATAGCAATTAACATTTAGCCTATAAAAAATTTTCAGTACATCATTTAAAATTCACCATAAAGGACTAGTCAGTTTATACACACTAAAGTAATTTACATTAAAATAGAAGCATTTGTGTTTACCATACGCGCGTAAAAGTAAGCTAAATGGCACTAATGAGTCTGTATCAGTGCGTTAAACTGAATCTTGAATTGAATTTAACTCCGTAATTACACGATAAATTTTCATATTTGTACAGTAATTGTTCAGTAATTACGGTGGTATCATCCCACTCAACGTCATTCCCATTTCATTTTCAAATCGGTCTATCGCTAAATTCCCAATTCATACTATTCTTATTCTCCTCCACGACTTTCCCACTTTCGTCCGAGTTAGTTCGGTTTAGTTAGGTCAGGTCGAGCAGGCTAAGGTTAGGTTAGGTTATAGGTTAGGAAAGATTAGACATTTCCATTTGGCGCCTTTACCGCGAATGGGAATGGAGTGACATTGTTTCTCAAATCAAGAAAAACTCTCTCTCAAATGTGGATTTTTTCATTTTGTGCATTATCATTTTTGGACCACGAATGGGAATGGGAATGATATTGAGAGGGCGGTAATCATTACAGTTAGGCCGGCCGCACACGGGATCGTCTTGCGACTCACGACTGACGACTTGGGTCGTGACGACTCGAGTCGCGTGTGATTTTACATTGACATAATGGGAGCCCCGCACACTGCAGCGATCGCTGCAGTGTGCGGGACTCCCATTATAGTTATTTCACTACAGAATCCGAATTCGATCCGTATACTGAAGAATAATTTGACGAAGGAATATCTGAATCCTGCTGAAAACCAAAATTCAGAGACGTAAAGATAGGCTTTAATAAAAAGGTAGAATTTTGGGGAGATCTGTCTGCTTGTTACAGGATATAACCACATATCGGAAGTTTGTTTGTCCCTCATTTCCGAAGTGAGAGATTATTTGTTATTTTTATTTTTACTTATAATTGTTACCTAACCGAATGGGTTGGTCTTATGGCTTATTTATTTAGATTAGTCCCTAAAGTATAATATATATATATATATATATATATATATATATATATATATATATATATATATATATAAAACGGCGTAAAATGTAGAGTTGCAAGTTAAAAGTCGGCGAAAATATGAAATTAAAAAAAAAACCTCAAATTATATTAATTAGTAATAATTTTTCTTTTGATCTTTTATTGTTTTCAGCGAAAATAATTAACTTCAAAAACAAAAGCATAAAACATTACTAGTGGTTCTCGGTGGTTTTTTTTTTCTATTCCATGAATAAAAAAAAATTTAAAGGTCTTCACTCGTATTCACTGATTTGATTGCTTCACTGCACGCATGTGGGGTACGCAAATTATAAATTAAAATTTAAAAACGGAAGGGCATCGTTTCTTTTCCAGAAATAAAAACGGTTTGGATAGGGCGCGTTAATCCCCCCCCCCCCCCCCCCCGCATGCCACAAGTCAGGTTTTTTTTTTTTTTATGTATACCGTCGAACTCATTTGTAAGAATTCAGAAACAACTTTCGACATCGAAATGTGCCTTACATCGAAAAACGACGAACATTTTCAAATCATGTAAAGTAAAATTACGTTTTGTGTCCATTGAAAAAAATACTTGATTGAAATAACCAAAGTATTTGACAGTCAATTCAAGATGTTGATTCTAACCATTTAAGTTCGTTATCGTGGGTAGGATAAACATGGATGGTAAGCGCAGTCATTGCATAGCTGAATTAGCAATTCGGTTTGGTTTAAAATGGTTATATACACGATTGTTTTGCTGAAGTATTTAATTATTTCAGTGACATACCCGTACCCTTGCCCTTAATGCGTTACTGTTATTGTTTCACGAAGTATTTCTGATTTCCTCCTCTCCACCTGCGTATTAACATTAATAATCCATTGCCGGATCCGCCCCCATTATAGAACAGTCATTCGTTATTATTATTTAATAAAGTAATCGAATACATTTTAATCAAATCCAACCTAATTTCTATTTCCCGGGTGAACGAAACTGTCCGAGAAATTCCAAAACTTTTGTTTTCTTTTCATTTTCCCACATATTTGCGCTCGCCCTTCTCGTGTTTAGATTGGGGCTTGGCATTTCGTAGAATAAAAAGGAAATAATTACGTTATACTATTTATTTTTTACATTAATTATTTTTTATTAAACGTTCTCTAAACACACACACACACACACACACACACACACACACACACATATATATATATATATATATATATATATATATATATATATATATATATATATATTATATATATATATCCAAATACCATTTTATTTTAGTTAAAGATTGAGACTTTATTTTATGGGCTGCAAAGCCACAAGAAATCATTATGTATCGGTTTCTTTCACATTGTGTATGGATTAAGATTTATATATATATATATATATATAGAGAGAGAGAGAGAGATTCACATTGTATTAAAGAAAAGATAAAAATTCAAAATAAAGCAAACTCAAAACCACATATAATATAATTCACCCCAAATATTACAAACTAATTTTGGGATTCTCCCCCCCAAAAGTTTCTCAGCAGGGGGGCTGCTCCCCCCTCGCTCCTGTCAACAACATCCTCTCAAAATATGGGGAAGATATGGAGAAACTTAGCGGGGGTTTTATACAACCAATCGGGGTTAAGGGAGGACGGGGTTCGTATAGGAAGGTTAGATAAGAATTTGGTATATTGGAGAGGGAGTTTCCAGTCTATATTAAAATAGTTTTGCAGTATCGATTTTGTTTAATTTATCTCTTATATGGTGATGTCCCCAAATGTAATTTTAAATTTAAGTTTTTCAGTTAATAGTGAATTTTACTTCTGCCATATTTTTAGGCATGTAAATTTTATATATACTGTGATATATATATATATATATATATATATATATATATATATATATATATATATATATATATCGTAAAGAACGACGCTTGTATAGGAGATATTCCGCGCAAGACGAGAGAGAGAGAACGAAACAAATGAAAAAATGAGGTAACCACCCGGGAATCGAACCCGGGATCTTCCGATTGTCGGTCAGATGCGATACCATTACACCATGCGCCTCACTCTTCCAAATGCCGTAATTCTTCTACATATATATATATATATATATATATATATATATATATATATAAATAAAAGATATTTGTGTAATTTAAATGTTTCAAAATATATATATATATATATGGAATGAAATTTATTAATTTCGTTCGTGATAGATACTGTTTTATGGAATTGGTTTTTGGTTTATCTAAGCACCTAATTTTGTGTTATCCTTCATAACACGTACATTAGCTTCGTTAAAAATATAGAAATAAACTACTCTCATATATATATATATATAACAAGGCATTTCGAAATTACTAAATATATATATATATATATATACACACACACACACACACACACACACACACACACACACCGTATAAACCTCATTAATTCACTAAAATAAAATGATTTGTCGGTATATAAATGTAGATATTCTATTTGTACATAATTAAAAATATTTTCCTCGCTTTAAACGAAGTAATTTTTTATTTTTTCGGTGCCGAGCGGAGACCTCGATTCATGCCGGACTCTTCTCCGCATCTCATCTCATGCATTTCCTCACCTTTAATCATTTTTCGCGGTAATACAGCACGTGCTGAGAGTCATTTGGAAGCGCTCCTCCTCCGATACCGCACTTGTACGGTAATTGTGAAGATAAAACCGCGCAAGAGGTTTCGAGAGGACGCGGAAAGTCGGTGTAAAACTCCCTTGTCACCGGGAGTTAATGAGAGTTTTGAGTCAGCAGGGGGCAGAGTGAGAGTTAATTTGGAGTCCCTGCTGCAAGAAGAGGCGGACTGAGTATATAAAACGTAACACGGAAAAGGTTCGTATAAAGATGTCGACAAATTTCGGGGGTCTTGCAGTTCGTGTGTCGTAGCTTAGTTTTGGGACTTGATGTAGTTGGAAGTTGTAACGTTTCGGCTCATTATACGAGTACCTCTTTTATTTTTTCATATATTCTTCAGGTTGAACGGGAAAGAGTATTATGGGATCCCCGTAATTCATTGCAAATAATGGGTCATCGAAAGTTATTAAAAACTTTTTTGGCTTGTATGGTATATTAACATTTATTCTTTCTTTTTCTGTAAATCGTGGGCTTCGCCCCATCTTCGTTAAAGCCCCGTATCACACGGCCGTTTGTTGCAGTTTTTTCGTGCACCACCGAGTCGTGCTCCGCTTAAAACCGATTGAAGCCGTTTACATATTAATCGTCAACAATTGGGGTTTGAAAAAGTTTAAAATCTTGTCGCTGTTGCCCATCAACGCGTAAACGGCTACAATCGCTTTTGAGTGGGGCACGACGATTCAGTGGGGGAAATCGGCTACAATCGACTGTGTGATATGGGCTTTTCAATACAGCTTTCTTTTCATTCTTCAATCTTTTATCTTTTACATAAAATGGTTTCGAATAAACTGTCTGTAGAATTCAAATTTGCAGTCATAATCATTCATTTGAGTCATAAAAAACCCAGCTTGCTTTTGTTGAATATATTAATTACACTTTTGCTAAAACGGAAATCATTTGCAATAAACACCAAAAAGTAATTATATTTAGATCAATATTTGGAGGTTGTTGGCAAAAGTTATATATATATAATCGCCTCGGTGGTGTAGTGGTTAACGTCGCTGACTACGAATCCATCGGCCCCGGGATCGAGACCGGGTGACGACAGGCGGCGCGCAGCAAAACCCAGCTGTTCATCCTTCCACACAATAAAAAGAAAGTGGTTGGTAGACAAATGGGTACCCTAGGTAGCCTAGTGGTTAAAACGCTGGGCTGCTGGTGGGGTGGGAGGGTTCGGATTCCACGTTAAACTGTAGGTTTAAGGTGGAGTGAAAAGCTTGACCTTCGTCAGAATTAACAATTTGGGCGGAAGCAAAACCAAATGTTAAACGAAAGGTAATCGTAACTATATTTAAAGCGTTTTATTCAAATTACAGTATCTAAATGATGCCTTTTTAACTATTTACTCTTTCTCTATCAGTATCATTAATTATAAGTCAGTTACACTGATAAACACTGATTTTTGCCTTGGTATAAATTAAGCTGATTTTTATGTTTTCGCATGTGCTGATTTAAAAAATCACATTCATATTGTTCCATCAACCACTGTTTTTGCGGGATTGAAGATCCACTTTCTCCATTCACATTTGGATTTTTTCCACAAAACTTGGGTGCGGTCGGAGACGAACACGGTGAAAAGTTCGATCAGGATATTTCTAGCATGGAAAAAAGATACGCGGGAAAGTGGAACCCAAATATGCTGGCTGACTACTGCTGGTCCTTAATCAGCGAGACTCCCGACGCAAGTCATAAACGAAAGGCAAAAAGGAAGCATTTTTAAAAGGTTAATAAGTAAATAAGTAATAAATTGCTTATTTTGTTTTTTTATGTTTCTCTAAAAAAATGGTGGGTTGATACAGCATTTTTATTTGCAGATTTGAATTCAGCGCATTAAAATTGACCAAAAACAGCTATTTTCAAGTTAAGGCAAGAATAAAAGTTTGCATTTGTGAAACTGTGTTATTAATTATAATTAATTATAAGTCAATTATTATTATTATTAATTATAAGTTAGTTATATGAATTCTTTTAGATTTATACAAAATTCGTGCAACGGAGTCCCGCCATTCTCTCTCACTCTCTCTCATATACACTGAAATACTACTGAAATATACTCGTATATAAAAACAAAAGCACTAAACGTATCTGAGAATGAGCACAAATATAACGCTAAATACTCGCGAAGGAGAGTACAGTACTTTGTGAACTTTTGCATGCGAGTTTATTCGCGCCTAAATCAAACCTTAAATTGTCGAGAAACTAAAAATTAAAACTAAAAAAAGCGAACTGTAATACAGGGTTGAATTAAATAAGGAAGAGAGAGAGAGGTATTGAGGGGAGGGAGAAGATGAGGGGAAAAGATAAGGAAGGAAGAGGGAGAGGGAATAGATAAAAGAGGAACAGAGGGGAGACACTGATTCGAGGACATGATAAGGAAAAGGAAAAATGAAAATTTACGTAATGAACATGTGTATTACTGGATGAAAGGGTAAAAATTATTATTATTATTATATATATATATATATATATATATATATATATATATATATATATATATATAACACTAAGTTAATTGTTCAGTAACTTTAAAGGTAGGTTGAGTGTAATAAAAAACTCTCTCTCTCTCTCTCTCTCTCTCTCTCTCTCTCATATATATATATATATATATATGATCACTCATTAAAGTAATCGATGCAAGGCACCATCTGGAATTTATTCTTCAAAAAGAAAATAAAAAGTTTTGTAATTAGTTGTGCTTCGACCTTTTTTTTTTTAGTTTAGTCCCCCACGTCTCATTATTCTGATTGCAATAATTAGAATCTTTTATATGTAAGTTGTTATATAACAATGACCTTTTCTGTCCCATTCTTAAACACCTGTTATACTTTATAATACGATTTTTATCTTAAAACTTTATATATATATATATATATATATATATATATATCTGTGTGTATGTATGTATGTATGTATGTATGTATGTATGTTAGCAGTTGGATGCATTGTTAAAGTTATATGTAGCGGTATGTGCAGTTTGTATGATACATTGATTAAAGTGTGGAGTGTTGGCGAATGTAGCGTAATTAGAAAATGCTTCTCCATATATTTGTTTGATTCATTTTATTGGGAGATTTTTAAGTTCTACTATTGTTTTTGCCCTCTCTCTCTCTCTCTCTCTCTCTCTCTCTCTCTCTCTCTCTCTCTCTCTCTCTCTCTCTTCAGTATAAGAGTTAAATGCTAGAATAGTGACAAGAAACAATAATTTAGGTAATAAGATATACGGTATTGGACACAACAGTAAGTAATTAAGCAAATAATAACTGAGGTAACAACAGTACGATATTGGTACAGTAACTGATGAAGCATGACTGCGGTCGTAAATGCGTGAGTAGCTTGAAACGGTATTGAGGACACTTCGAAGATAGCATATTCGGTTAGGCCTATCTCGACGTAGTAAAACACTGTAGGTCAAGTGCTGGTAGCCTACGTGAGGTTTACAGACCTGAGATTTTGATGTGGAAGATAATTCTGAAGAAGGAAGGGACTACAATACAAACTGCGTGATGAGATCTTGGTGAAAGGAAGTGAGGCATCGCAGGTCGAATTGAATGAATGTTGAGTGAGGTGAAGGCGGACGGATAGAACCAGTGACATCTTGCAAAAGTGATGTTGCTTCCAGGTGATGAAATAGTAGTGGGCCTCAACGGAGATGATTAACTTCGTGTATGCTTGAATGGAATTTTGAAGGACGGCGGGCCGCTCTCCGACGAAGGCCGGGGAGCGGGTGGAGTTACATAACGAAGTTTAGAGATGAAGAGCGAGTGCTGAGTGAGGCCTGAACGAATGAGTACAACCTGAAGTGGACTGGCACTTTTATAGGCTCGGTGACGCTAAAAGTTTTGGCGGCCATTTTCGAGAAACAAAAGTAAAATAAGCGTTTCTTTGTGGTCTTTTCTAGCCCACGCGTTTGGAATTTTACAGCCATGTGAGGGAGGCGAGGAAAAGGAATTTTCCATTATGCTGCAATATATATATATATATATAAAAGGAACACGAATGGTGTTGCGGTGACCATCTTCGAAAGAAGATTAGACACCTGGCTCAGAACGATCCCCGATGAGCAGGGAGTACCTGGCTATGTGAGGTGGAGAGTACAGAAAACCAACTCTCTACTTCACCAGGCCAACTCGAGAGGAGGGGCGACAATCTTGACCTTCGTGAAATGAGGAATCATCGCACGGAACATTTGAAAGGAAAGATGTGTGTGTGTGTGTAGAGAGAGAGAGAGAGAGAGAGAGAGAGAGAGAGAGAGATTTCAAAGTAAAGCTCGTGAGCGTTGATTTATTTCGTTTGCAACAGTAAGTATATTAGAGGAAAACTGCGTGTGTAAATGGTAAAGAAAGAGAAATTATAAAGAAAATATTATAAGTGAGAGGCAGAGACCGAAAGAAACAGAGAGAGAGAGAAAAAAGCGCATGAGAACTGAATTGAAATCTGGCCTCGCCGCAGCCACTCATTTATTTCTAATGATAACGTCGGAAAAAGCTTCTCCAAATCGCTCAAATCCTCTCAGAGAATAATCTGTTTAAATTCTGTCCTTTCGCGGGGACGAGCTTTGGATATTCTTTTGAGAATTTAGTGGACTGTCCCTTCTAATCTCTCTCTCGCTCCGACCACTCATATTGACCCTAATTTAAATGTTTTTACCGCTAGCTTTTTATAGTATTCAAAATGCTTTTATACATATTGTACAGATGTAGTATTTGATTATATATATATATATATATATATATATATATATATATATATATATATATATATATATATATATATATATATAACTGCAATGACCACGCAGTATATAAATGAATAGAAACGACGTAAATAAGGAGCGTCTCTGCACACGGGGAAGAGAAATAACGAATAAATGAAAAATGAGGCGAACCGCCCGGGAATCGAACCCAGGGCCTTCCAATAGCATCCAACCGGCAATTGGAAGGCCCTTGGTTCGATTCCTGGGCGGTTCGCCTCATTTTTCATTTATTCGTTATTTCTCTTCCCCGTGTGCAGAGACGCTCCTTATTTACGTCGTTTCTATTCATATATATATAATATATATACCGGTATATATATGTAGTGTATATGAGAGAGAGAGAGATTTACGAATTAAAAAGATTTTACGTAATTAACTATGACCCAAATTCAAACGTTTTGAGCGTTTGAAATGGTTTTCCTTGGCACTGTGTTGTGCAAATTGGTTGACAAAATGTTTGGCGGCGAACAGTCCTAGTTTGCAAAATTCGTCTGATGCACGAGAGCACTAGACCAGACTCTGTTCATATGCGTCGAAAATATTTTTGCGAACATTCGTTCTCTCTCTCTCTCTCTCTTTGTGTGTGTGTGTGTGTTTTTCCTATCACATAGTCTCTCTGGTGCATTCATTTCCCCTTATTTGAAATACCACAAAAATGCATTCAAAGAGGGGAGACGTTCTGAGGGAGCAATTCCCTCCCTCGTCACCAATATGTGGGGATTTTTTTCTCACCTTCTTGATTAATGATGCTTTATATGAGACGACGGAGCCTCTCTGTATTGTTTACACGGCGTTATTATTCTCTTCTAATATTATAGATGGAACTTCTATAGGATGGACACATTCCTTCCCATCATCTACAATATGTAATAACGATATATATATATATATATATATATATATATAGAGAGAGAGAGAGAGAGAGAGAGAGAGAGAGAGAGAGAGAGAGATCATTTGACTTGTATATACATTTTTCCATATGGTTCCTGATGCATGCAATATTTTATTCAGGTATTAATGTATTGTGCACGCACATGGACGTTTACACGAACGTTTTTCGCGTACACGTCGTCTTTTATGCGTGCGTGAGTGTATATAGAGTGCGTGAATGGTGATGGATATAAAAAGGGGATCGAGGCAAGGATAGGTCGGTTATGCTCGATGAAGGCATTCGTATCGTTTTGACATTAAGTTGATTCAATCTTGGAATTCAATCTTGGTTCAAAGTGGTTCGGGATTTATTTATCAGAGTTTACGGGGATTGAAGGGGATTCAAAGGATTAATGAAGGCTTTTATAGAGATTAATAAGAAATAATCTCGGGTTTATGGCGCCTCTTTCGTTTACTATATATTTATCATAGCTCTAAACGAGTAAAAAAGTCCCCGGAGAGTGAGTGAGTGAGCGACAGAGCGAGTGAGTGAGAGAGAGAGAGAGAAAATGAGACGCTGTCTTGTTTCATCTTTCTAGTTTCGGACTTTAATTTATTTTCTCTTTTATTTCATTCACGTTTCCTTTTTTCCTTCTTTAATTCTTCTTTGAATTGAATTGTTTTTTATTGTCATTTATCATTAAGTGTAATATGAATTAATCAGTTTAATTAATTATTAGTAGTATTGTTTAGATTTAGATAATGCTTTGCATGAAGTTATGCTATTATGATGAGGGAAATATTAACTGTTCTTTTCTCATAGGTTATATATATATATATATATATATATATATATATATATATATATATAATATATATATATGTAAAGAACGATGCTTGTGTAGAAGAACGTTCTGCACAAGATGAGGAGGAAGAACGAGCAAATGAAAAATGAGGTTACCACCGGGAATCGAACCCGGGATCTTCCGATTGCCGGTCAGATATGCTATCCACTACCATGGGCCTCGATTAATCAAATGTCGTAATTCTCCTACATACGAACAGAAACCAATGCCCTGAGGGGCACCTTCGCATGCCGTACCTATATATACATTTTAACTGCAAACAACACACAGTATAATTAATGTAAAGAAGACGCTTGCTCGTTCTTCCTCCTCATCTTGTGCGGAACGTTCTTCTACACAAGCGTCGTTCTTTACATTAATTATACTGTGTGTTGTTTGCAGTTAAAATGTATATATATATATATATAAACCAAAAGGTTTGCCCAGTAATGTACATGATATTAGCGTTTGGGGCAGTACTTCTGGGACACCCTGCATATATACATATATTGGGCCTCGGTGGTGTAGTGGTTAGCGTCGCCGACTACGAATCCATCGGCCCCGGGATCGAGACCCGGTGACGACAGGCGGCGCGCAGCAAAATCCAGTTGTTCATCCTTCCACACAACAAAGAAATTGGTTGGTAGATAAATGGGTACCCTGGATAAGCCTAGCGGTTAAGACGCTGGGCTGCTGGCGGAGCGTTGTTCGGATTCCACGTTAAACTGTAGGTCTAAGGTGGAATGACAAGTTTTGATCTTCGTCACAATTAACAATTCGGGCGGAAGAAAATCCAAGGTTAGCCATGGTTATATTTATATATATATATATATATATATATATATATATATATATATATATATATATATATATATATATATATATACTACAAAAACTACGAAAATGACGATATTAGAAATGTAATAATTGTAGCTGATATTTGGAAGGACACAAAATATATTTAGTGCAACGACAGTTTACATGTTAAGAAGTTAGTGAGAATTGCTATTATTGCTAGTTTTTATTTATAAAAGTCTCTCTCCAGATTTCATTTGTGAAAGGCGCAGTTTTATTTAAAAAGTGAACTTGTGAAGTTTATTCCGACATTGTTTTTGAATAATGGAGTTCGTTTAAAATAAGACGTCATATATCTCTCTGTTGGTGAAAACAACAAAACGCGTTTGGTTGACCGCTTTTTGTTTGAAATAAAGTAATGGTTAAAATTTAATAATAGCTTTGTTTTTAGGTTACCAAAATATATTTTGTTGACTTCAGTTTGTTATAAACAAAGAAAAATTGTATCTTTAAAACAACGAACCAAATTTAGTTGACTTCCTTTTATTTGGATCAAATAAAACAATCGTTAGGTTAGAATATAATACCTGATTTAATTAGCTCAACATTTTATTGTGAATGTTTTATTAACATTAATGAACTAGTTATATTCCCGAACGACAATTCATGCATGCACCCATCCATAAAGGGTTGTTACTATTAGTTGTTTTAGTTTTCACTTTTCACCTAAAAAATTATTTAATAAAATTCTAATATAGAGGAAAAAAAATTTGTTAAACGCGTTCGTAACTTGGAGTGGCGAAACGAGTAAAGCTCTCTGTACGTTGTGTGAAAGTTTTCAGGGAAATCGGTGCGTCTCCGAGTGAAGTAAAACGTTTGCATGTATATAGGGTGAGTCACGACGAAATGTCATAATTTCGGGAGCTTACAGCTGAGGTCATTCCCAGTCAAAAACTTCATACGAACATAGGTCCGATTCTTAATGGTTATGGAGCTATGAATGTTTGAATGTTTAAGAATAAGCGAACAAATAGCTGCTAAAGTGAATTTACAATAACATTATAATTCATGAATTTACGATAACTGTTCAAAATGACTACCCTCGACCTGAATACACATCTCGGCTCGTCTGTGAATCGCGCGTGTAGCTCGCATTAGTTTATTACGATTGTCCTTTATGAGGGTTGCAGCATCCAAAATGCGACGAAGCAATGCATCTTGTGTTTCCACTTTTCTCTGGTACACCAGCTCTCTCATGCGCCCCCACAGATAAAAATCAAGAGGGGTTAGGTCCGGAGACCTGGGTGGTCAATTTTGTGCACCACCACGACCGATCCATCGACCAGGGAAGTGATCATCGAGATGTGTTCTCACTGCACGGCTAAAATGGGGAGGAACTCCGTCTTCTTGGAAGTACATGCGCAATCGTGTTGCCAACGGTACATCTTCTAACAGTGGCGGCAGTTCGTCTTGCAGAAATCGTAGATAAATGTCACCTGTAAGATCACCTTCGAAGATAAACGGACCAATCAGCTGACCGTAGAGAATACCGCACCACACATTGACACTGAACCGATGTTGAAAATTATTTTCCACCATGGCATGAGGATTCAGTTCTGACCACACATGTGAATTGCGAGTGTTGTTGACATCGTCGCGGGTAAATTGAGCCTCATCACAGAACAAGACGTATCGATGCAAATGTCGATCGGCATTGAACCTATTACAAAATTCCAGCAGTTGGGCACGATCCCCAGGTTGGAGGTGCTGAACGCGCTGTACGTGGTATGGATAAATGCCTTCGTGTAATGTTCTACATACTCTCGTTTGAGGATCTCTAAGACGTGGTGAAATCCTTTGCGTACTAACATGAGGACTCCGCTGTACCATCTGAATAATGTTTTCTTGTTCAGCCACATCTTGTTGTACCGGACGCTCAGATAAAACAATAACGCTAGGAAATGAACCTCTCTCTCGCAATCTCTGGTAAACGTTACTAAACACTCGTCGATCCGGAATTCTTCGATTTGGAAAACGTCGGTGATATTCAGCGACAGCAGCAGTAGTATTTCCATCGCAAAATCTGTAAACATACACCATATTGGCATATTCGCCATTGAAAAAATAAAACGCATACTGAACGCACAAAACATCAACTGCACGCTGTGAAACACAACATTCTACTGCGTAGTTAATTCGGTTCAGTAAGTAACTGTCAATTCAGTTCAAGGTCACGCATGCGCATGCTTGAAATTCAAACATCCATAGCTCCATAACCGTTAAGAATCAGACCTATGTTCATATGAACTTTTTGACTAGGAATGACCTCAGCTATAAGCTCCCGAAGTTATGACATTTCGTCGTGACTCACCCTGTATACCGGGTGATTACAAATAATCTTCCCAATTTTAAACATTTATTATGAAAAAACTAACAAAGCTACAGCGAAAAGCAAGATATACAAATAAAGAAGAAATCAAAAAGTGTTATTTACAAGCTACTGAAGTTCAATATGAGCTCCTTTTGTGGCTCTGCAGACATCAAAACGGTATTCTGTTTTCCTCCATACATTTTGTAGCATATCATACTGAACTTTTCTAACAGCCTCACGTATCCTTTCCTTCAATTGTTTCAAAGTTGTTGCCATTGGTGGAACAAAAACTATTTTTTACATAGCTCCAGAGGAAGCAGTCAAGAGGGGGATAGATCGGGCGAACGAGCCGGCCAAGGAATGGGCCTCCCACGCCCGATCCCAACGATCAGGCAATTGCTCATTCAGAACTGTAACCTCAAAAGGAGCCACAAAAGGAGCTCATATTGAACTTCAGTAGCTTGTAAATAAAACTTTTTGAGTTCTTCTTTATTTGTTTGTCTTGCTTTTTGCTGTAGCTTTGTTAGTTTTTTCATAATAAGTGTTTAAAATCGGGAAGATCATTCGTAATCACCGGTATAATAACTAAATTAATGTATAGTAGTTAAATTAAAGTCGTCAAAAAATTTCTAATTTAAAAAATTAGAAAAATAAGTTCATTTTGAAAGTTTGAAAATTAAAATAATTTGTTTTAACTTAAACAAATTGTTCGAAACAAACAAACGCAGATTTTGTAACACGAAACAAAAATTTGGGTGTCTGAAAATAAAAAAAAAAAACTTTTTGAAACATTATTTTCGTTTGAATGAACAAAATATTTTTATTTATATATATATTATATATATATATATATATATATATATATATATATATATATATATATAATATATATATCGTATTTATCACACACATTGCAATCCAGGTACCTCGCTTTCCTGTTTCATACTTTTAATGTTAATGTATTTAATTTTTAATGCACGTTCTTGTATATGTATATATGTTAGTCAAAGTGTGTAACCAGCCATTTCGCGTAATGGCTGAAACTTTGTCATTTCGCGAAATGATTAAAATCTTCAGCCATTACGCGAAATGGCTGAAATTCCACCTTGGTTATTTCGTGAAATGGATAAAATGACTTTTGTCATGAATTCATAGAAATAACAAACATCACAATAAAATTGGAAACCTTTATTTAACTAACTAAATCTGCTAAAACATACATACATCCACAGGTCTGTTCAAATAAGTGAGAAACACTCTTCAAATACACATTTGAACACATTTGAATTTTCAATATAGAGGTTTTCAAATACTAACTGGGCCTTCAATGTTATTCCGATGTCCGCCATTGAAGGCCCGGTTAGGTCAACTGTATGCCCTTGACAATTGGTTAGGTTAAGTCGTTTTATTTTCGTTAAAACTAACGAAAATAACACAACTTAACCTAACCAATTGTCAAGAGCATACAGTTGACCTAACCGGGCATACAGTTGATCTAACCGGGTAAATGATCCTGTACGAAATGACCAAGGTGGAATTTCAGCCATTTCGCGTAATGACTAAAGATTTTAATCATTTCGCAAAATGACTAAACGTTTCAGCCATTACGCGAAATGGCTGGTTACACACTTTGACTGTAATATATATATATATATATATATATATATATATATATATATATAGAGAGAGAGAGAGAAGAGAGAGATAGTATGACTTGCAGCCTCCAAACTGATGCAAGTGTCACGAGATTTGCTGTTACGTTGCGTGCTGCACTGCGCACCACTTACATGTTACGGTGACGGGGGTAGGGTTTTCTTCGGGCGAATATTAATAGCGAATTTAGAGCGTACCACCTCGTTGGTTATTAGCGAATACAGGATTGCGTTAAAGAATTTATGTGGCTATTTGCACTATCAGGAAGGCGATCCTCCTTCCTCTACTTTCTTGAAATGAGAGAGAAACAGAGTCGGAATGATGCTTTCCCGCAATCAGTATCGCCAATAAGATTTATTTTAATGAGAAGCCGTTCCGACATTTCTTCCGTTTCATTTCACGTGCTACATCGAGCGAAACGAGCTATAAGCTCAAAATATATTGAGAGAGCAACACCCTATTTCAAACTTGCGCCAACTTGGCCACACACACACAGATATATATATATATATATATATATATATATATATATATATAATATATAATATATATATATATATATATATATAATATATATATATATAAAAGGTCCTCCTAGGAAGAAGTGGCTAAGCGACAAAAATAAAAAAACGTTAGAAAAAGCAGTTAAACGTTGTACCAATTTGAAAGTGGAATAATTTTTTAACTTTTGAAGATATTTCGTATTCAGTGTTAGTAGGTATTTAATATTGTATAAATTCTGAAAGCTTTGATAATCTTGTTGGTCTATTGTTATCATTGGTGGTCGCAATTTCATTGTTTTTTATTAGTTTCCGAATATCCATCATAGAAATCTTAATTTTTTTACGCTAATTTCTCTTTGACTGTCGCCTTGTTTGGATAACATTATTAGAGTACGTTTTATCCATAAGGAATAGTGTTCTTTGGAACTATATATTTCCTATCTGTAAATAGAGAAAAGCATTCCTGAAGTTCAAAAAGTATGAAAACTGGACTCGGCACTTCACAGGGTAAAATATTGGCTTTTATCAACGTTTAAAGGTTTAGTTTTACGCACTCACAAAAGAATATTGGTGAATTTATAGAAGAAAATTCTGATTGTGGACTTCAATATATATTTAACAACACAAGACCAACTAAAAAGCTCGAATACACTGAAGTTGACTGAGATAAGTTAAGACATGCTTACATTTTATTTGTAGAGACATTCTTTCAGTTACATACATTACACTGGGTAACAAAATTTGAAAAAATTCCTGTTTATTGTGATTTTTCTGTCGTTTCTTAATGATTTCGGGGCGCTGATTCCAAAAATGATAATGGTTTTGCTCTCTCATCAACCGTTTCAAAAATATAGGTTATCACACTTTTCATATGGCAAAGTATATAAAGAAGGCTAAGATAAATATTTTCTGAAAATAAAAACACCATTGGAAATTAATGTTTATTGAGCCAAAATTGTTTGACAAACCCAAAATGGTGCAAAGGATATAATATATATCATGAGGAGAACCGATAAGAGAATAACAAGCCTCGTTATGCAGTGTGCGTGCCTTAAAAATGCACTGAAGAACGCGACTTCCGCGTATGAACATTCTTATCCTTTCTGATCAGCGACCATACGTAGTCTCCCATTATGGAAGCATCCCAATGGCACTGGTACCTTTTCTCCATCGTTTGAATATCTTGATGGAATCTTTCACCATGTTCTTCATTCACATCGCCCAGGTTATCACGAAAAAAGTCTAGATGTGAATGCAGATAGTGTAATTTTAAAGACATACGGCACCCCATTTTTCCATAGCACTTAATCAAGTTTGACACTAACTCCTTATAATTTGGTGCTTTATGGTTGCCTAAAAACCCACGAACCACATCACGGAAAGCACACCAAGCCTCTTTTTCGATCGGGGTCATCTTGGCTTCAAGGTTCTTTGAATTCAACAGCGCCTTGACTTGTGGTCCTACAAAGATGCCAGCCTTGACTTTGGCCTCAGAGAGTTTAGGGAACATGACCCGAATCTGTTGGAAAACTTCCCCTCCAAAATCTAACGCAGTTACAAACTGCTTAATTAGACCCAGCTTAATATGGAGAGGTGGTAGCAGAACTATGTCAGGCTTCACAAGAGGTTCCCTGAGTACATTGTACTTTCCTGGTTGCAGTCCTTCACGTGGAAGCCACTGAACTGTTTTATAGTGCTCAGTTGAAGCCCTGCTATCCCACAGGCAAAGAAAACATGAATATTTAGTAAACCCTCCTTGTAAACCTAACACACGTCCCAGTTATATTGTTCATACCTGATTTGAGTGAGCAGTTGTTTGACATTTTCATAGTCCTCTTTCATTTGAACAGAATGTGCAACTGGTATAGATGGATATTTGTTCCCATTGTGGAGTAGAACAGCTTTGAAACTCTGAGTTGAACTGTCAATAAACAGGCGCCACTCTGAGGGTATATGTGTTAACCCAATAGCTGTGAATAGACCATTAACCTCGCTGCAATAAGAGAGAGAGCCATTGACATCGTAGAACCTTGCAAACTCTTCATGCCGCTTTCGGTATACAGTGCTCTTGCAGTCTTCTCCAAACAAATTCCACTCTTTGAGTCTGGAGGTCAGAAGCTCAGACCCTGATTTCGTCAGACCCAAATCTCTAACTAAGTCGTCCAATTCCCTCTGATTTGGAAAGTGAGGGTTTGTACTGAAAGTTACTGTATATTCTTCATCATGACTGTCCTCACCAGCCGACATCTCAGATGAGCTAGCTGCATCCTCATTTTCAACCTGCAAAGCAAAGAAACAAAATATAGGCATAGCTATATATGTAGAAGAGCATCAGCACTAAGAAAAATCGACACATAATGACCCACAGTCTGTAAATACAGAAGGTAAAGTAATGGATAGATACCTGTTCTGGTGGACGTGGTATTGGAAGACCTTCGCCATGTGGTACAGGAGCTATGGACGACGCTATGCTTGGATACTGAAGTGTCTTCTTTCCTTTAACTTTCCTGTACTTAGAAACATCTACCATGCAGTAGTAGCAATCGTCGTGGTGGCTCTTTGGTTCTCTCCATATTCTGGGTACCGCAAAGGGCATTGCCTTGCGTACTCCCCGCAGCCACCCTTCAAGTGTAGAGCGGCAGCTTCCACAGATCACATGGGGTGCCCAGGGCTTATCTTGGTCACCCATAGGCATACCAAAATAGAGCCGATACGCGATCCAGAACTTGGTGCCTTTCACAATCTTGTGCGATACTTGCTTGGGGCCTATGTAATACCCTCAAACGTAGCAGAATATATCCGGCGAGTGTTTACAAGCTCTAGTTGCCATTCTCTTTACCAAACTGTACTACATTAATCATAACCTGCAGATATAGAGAGAAGAGTTATTAAATCTGCAACAGATTACAGATTCCAGAAGAAAGATGTATTCACAACACTGAAATAATGTTCACAATAAAAAAGGATCGATAACACTCAAATCGTCAGCACAGAGAAGCACAAAAACACAGTACCTCAGTGCTGGTAACCATTAGACAAACAACCTGCTTTCTTTGTGTGCTCACACTTACTGACTTCTCAGACTCTGCGATCTTTTTTATATAGCACAGTGGAAGTTTCGGGCAATTTCTAGAGGAAGAAACTGTCGACGAACATCCGGATTGTTCTCAACAATTCCTGATTATTCTGATATTGCTGCGCCCATAACAACATTATACTGGTAAAACATGAAAAATGGATTATCTCTGAAACCATTGATGATACACACAAACCAAGGCCAGATTTGGACTCAGCGCCCACAAATGCATATAAAAACAAAAAATTCTATATAAACAGAATCAGTGTTACACAGTGTTATTCAGGTCTTATTTCAACAAGAATGGTTTATTTGGCTATTTGTATAGCCACCTGGTGTTAGGTGATCTAAGACTTTTGTACAGCATTCTGTATACACAGTGCAGTGCACTGACTGTGTGTGTGTGTATATATATATATATATATATATACACACGAAAAGATGGTACATGTTTATTTACAAACGTTTCGGAAAAGTTCAATTTCCATCATCAGTGCTAAAAAGTTTAAAATCAAATAGAAATAAGTGAGTATAATAAACAAAAATAAACAGTGTATTAAAATGAACATGGGACAATGGTTACACTATATATTAAATTAAAATTAAAAGATTAAAAATGAAATAATATAAAGTATAAGAGTGAGGACACTAAGTACAAAATATAAACCGGTTAAAAGGTGAATGAGAATTAAGGGGGGTCTTACCAGGTTGCTAACGTTGTGAAAGACTAATTGTAAAGAAGATTGAGGATGGTTGGCAGTACCATCCGCCAATACCAGACAAGAGTGGACGAGCATCGTGGTATTTCCACTAGAATTTCGCAACCCTTGAACAAACCCTCCAAATCAGCAATAAGGGATCATTGCCACCTTCACCAACCACCCGTTACTTCCCTCCAATTTCAAAATCATTAATTCTGCCAACCAACTAATAGACATCCGCATACTTGAGTCCCTTTATATACAGGGTGTACATAAAGTCAGGATCTATTTTTGTGAAGCACTTGGAAATTATATGGAATTCAATCATAAAATGATAAAGTGGTAACATTTATTAAATAATTAAGAGTAGGATTCGACGTGACGCCCATCAGTATTCCTGCACAGCTCAAATCGTTCCGCAGCATTTCTAAACACATTCTGGAGCATTTGCGGGGTTATGTTATCTGCAGCAGTTCGTATACGTAAGTTTTCAAGACTCGTAATCTTTGTCTGATAGACGTGCGATTTGATAAAGCCCCATGCAAAGGAATCTAAAGGGGTTAAATCTGGTGATCTCACTGGCCAAGGTCTGTTGCTTCCGCGTCCGATCCAGCGATTTGGAAAACGTCCATTTAGATAATCCTGAACAATTTTGGCATAGTGACAAGGAGCACCATCATGTTGATAGACGACGGTACTAACAATCCTATCCCCGTCGTCTATCAACATGATGGTGCTCCTTGTCACTATGCCAAAATTGTTCAGGATTATCTAAATGGACGTTTTCCAAATCGCTGGATCGGACGCCGAAGCAACAGACCTTGGCCAGCGAGATCACGAGATTTAACCCCTTTAGATTCCTTTCCATGGGGCTTTATCAAATCGCACGTCTATCAGACAAAGATTACGAGTCTTGAAAACTTACGTACACGTATACGAACTGCTGCAGATAACATAACCCCGCAAATGCTCCAGAATGTGTTTAGAAATGCTGCGGAACGATTTGAGCTGTGCAGGGATACTGATGGGCGTCACGTCGAATCCTACTCTTAATTATTTAATAAATGTTACCACTTTATCATTTTATGATTGAATTCCATATAATTTCCAAGTGCTTCACAAAAATAGATCCTGACTTTATGTACACCCTGTACTTAGTATCGAGCCAACCCTCAACGACTACAGTTCCGCTTTCAACCTAAACATCGCCAAATAAACTCTCATACAGAAAAGAAATCCTCCATCACTTCGCCTGGCTCCATCTTTCTAATATGGACTTTTTCAACAAGCCAACCATCCTCAATCTTCTTTACAATTAGTCTTTCACAACGTTAGCAACCTGGTAAGACCCCCCTTAATTCTGATTCACCTTTTAACCGGTTTATATTTTGTACTTAGTGTCCTCACTCTTATACTTTATATATTATTTCATTTTTAATCTTTTAATTTTAATTTAATATATATTGTAACCATTGTCCCATGTTCATTTTAATACACCGTTTGTTTTTGTTTATTATACTCATTATTTCTATTTGATTTTAAACTTTTAGCACTGATGATGGAAATTGAACTTTTCCGAACGTTTGTAAATAAGCATGTACCATCTTTTCGTCGTCCTATTCCTCGCTAAACTACGTTCCCCTAAGAACAAACCACTCAACCAGTTATATATATATATATATATATATATATATATATATATTATATATATATATATATATATATATATAATATATAATTTTATATATATATCGTATGTAAATACTACGCGAAAGGGAACTGCAGATATCGGGATGGGCAATGCATATATGCACATCCCACATTATCAGGGACTTTTTTTACATATATACTAGTAAGCCAAATGGCCCACTTGCCCTTGTATTTGGCCCACTAGTCACATTCTATTGGCCCACTAGTCAATTTTAAGCTTTGGAGTGAAAATATTGATTCTAGCAAGGTCTCCCATGCACTTGAGAAGAAAATGGGAGCGATCAGCTGAGTGACTGACTGTGGCGGTTAGAGGGATTGTTTATGTGCATTTAGAGCAGTGATGCACAAACCCTGGCCCGCGGGCCAAATGTGGCCCCCACGGGTCTTTTCAATTCACATTTTTCACATGAAAAGGATAGCTACCCAAAGAAAAATCTGAAATATTACCCCTGGTTATAAAAATGCATATTTATAAAAAATAGAATATCTATATATCTGGCCCCTACATATAAAACAGATGGTTGGTTTGGCCCTCACATCAAAAAAGTTTGTGCACCACTGATTTAGAGGAACTGGAGGTAACGTTTTCGCTTTTTTCGATGTTTAGTGTTGGTTTTCACTTTACTGTTACTGCTTATATAGATAGTGAATACCTGTGGATACCGAAGATAAGGTAGTGATTAGTATTTTATTAGTATATTAGTATTAGTACTTGGTGTCTGCCCTTTTTAGATATATGTGCCCTTTTTTTTTTAAAGTGGCTCACTAGTAAAAATTCCTTAAAAAAGTCCCTGCACATTATGCAACACGCATTACACAAATGGATACTGCAAAAATGATAAGAAATGCAAGTTCCACCATCTTACGGTCTACAACACTTATGCAAGATATGGGAGTTGCAAATATGGAAAAAAATGCCGGTACCACCACCCTCAAAGGAACACAACGAGTGAACAGAAAAAACGAACATCAAAGAAGAGTGCCGATTTTTTAGACGCAGCCAACACATTTCAGCTGCTAAATACTATCCAGCAATTACAAAACCAGCTGACAAATATAGGAATCCGAGAGCCGGACAGAAGGTACGAACAAAGGCACTTCATGCTTATCGGGACAACAGGTACCGACAAAGATAAAAAGAGGTAAATTCTCGGAGGACCACAAGGCAACGAAACCGGCACCCCCATTGGAAAACAAATCGGAACCACCTGTATGCGAAAATGAAAGAGAAAAAATAAAAATAATCCTAGCCAACATTCAGGGCCTTAAATCAAACCATTTCACGAACAAAGTTTTATACCTGAAAGGACTCATGCAAGAAGCCGGAGCAGACTGTGCATGCCTCATGGAAACTCATCTAAAGGACTGCCAGGCGAACTGTGAAAATTGTGAGTCCTGTATTGACAAAAAAAAAATACAAATTGACAACTATAACATCTTCCGAGCCGACAGAACAGTGAGACGTAAAGGAGGATGTATTAGTTACACACGCGAAAGGCACATAACAGAAATGGCTATAAGTACCTCAAACAGCAACGTAGAATGTGTAGCAGCAAAAATTGAAAAATGAAATATGGTACTAATTGTAATGTACAGACCCCCAAACACGCCAACCTCAAAGTTTTCAGATTCCGTTACAGAGGTAAGAAACTTCGTAAAATCTACACTCTCCAACCCCAAATATTTTTCTCTGTGGTGATTTTAATTTCCCATTCATGAAATATAAAATGATAGGAAAAAATATATGTATACACCAGGACAAGAGAGACACACGAGAAGACCAGGAGCAGGGAAAAATGCTACTAGCTCTAGCTGATGAATTTATGTTAACGCAAGAAATAACAGAAAACAACAAAAAACAACTGCCTAGATTTGGTATTCACAAACAACAGTAATCTAATTGATAATGTAGAAATATTCCCAACTATGATATCGGACTACAACATCATTGAAATAATTAATATAAAGGCAACAGAAAAGGAAAGAACACGCACACCAGAAAGAAGCAAATTCGAAATTTTTAATTTTCACTCCAAAGCTATAAACTGGGAAGATGTGACATCCAGCATGGAAGTAATAGATTGGAAAACCATTTTCGAGGCCAAGACAACGGAGGAGATGCTAATGACGTTAGAGGAGAAGACGTTAGAAATTGTGGAAAAACATGTCCCAAAGATACAACAAAGAGGAAAGAGAATCAGGTTCGAGAGACAAAAGAGGGCATTGTTTCGAAAGAGAAAAAGAGTGACTGCAAAATTCAGTAATTGTAAAGATGACAACATCAGAAAAATATTAAATGATAAACTGCAAAGTATCGATGTCGTCATACAGGAACTAATCGAGAAGCATACAGAAAAAGAAGACGACGACGCTATAGAAGCGATAAAGGCTAACTGAAAGTACTTCTATAATTTCGCAAAAAGAAAGTCGAAAAAACCATGCGACTATCGGACTCTTAAAAAATGAGAACAGTGCTTTATCTGATGATCTAACAGAAGTATCTGAAATATTAAGAGCTCAGTATGAATCATCTTTCAGTATCCCAAAAACTGACAAATTGATATGCGATAGAAACGCGTTCTTTGAAGAAGAACCACAAGGGGAAAGTATAACGGATTTCGACTTGCCGACGGATAATATTACACAAGCCATAGGGAAACTAAAAACACACTCAGCGGCAGGACCGGATAAATGGAATGCCACACTGATCAAAAACTGCAAGAATGCAATCGCTGAGCCCCTATACTGGATATGGAGACGATCACTAGATACGGGAGAAATACCGGGCATCCTGAAGAGCGCAAACATAGTCCCAATATATAAAGGAGGAGATCGATCTGAGGCCAAAAACTATAGGCCAGTGTCGCTTACATCTCATCTCACTAAAATATTTGAAAGAATAGTTAGACAGAAAATCTATGACTTTTTTGGGAACTCAGAAAGAATTCAGTGATAGCCAACACTGGTTTCGGTCAGGCAGATCATGTCTATCACAGCTAATGGAACACTACAACAACATTATTGATGCACTTGAAAGTAATGAAAACTATGATATACTATACACAGACTTTGCTAAAGCGTTCGACAAGTGTGACCATGGAATCATAATATATAAACTGAAATATATGGGAATAACAGGAAAAGTAGGGAAATGGATATACTGTATAATTTCCTTAGCTTAGTGAGCGGTGGCAAGTCGTTACAGTACAAGAATTACGGACGATTGTTCGAACACAATTGTTCGAAAACCATAGTTCGAAAAACAGTTGTTCGAAGCAACAATTATTCGAAGTTATAATTGTTCGAATGAACAACGAAGACGTAAATAAGAAGGTTAGCCTCTTCATTTAAACTATAACATTTATAGTGCTGCAGTTAAACCACCCTTAAAATGGCAGAGTTTGTTTCTAGTGAGAAAGGAAAGCCAATGCTCTTAGTGAATGGGTTTTTATATGTAAGAGACAAGCAAGTGAAAGCAAGAGTGTACTGGAAATGTGAAAATGTAGTAGTGGATTTTTTCCGTTAGGGGGCTAGCACCGAATTTTAATGAAAATCGGTATACTAATGTAGTTTTGGCCACTGATTTCAAAAATTACTTTTTTTTTTAAAATGAAAAACAAACATGTTAGAGCACTTTAAATAATTAATGTATTTTTAACGAAAATATCATGACTTAACCTAACCAATCGTCAAGGGCGTACAGTTGACCTAACCGGGCATTCAACTGACCTAACCGGGCATTCAATTGACCTACCTTGACTTTCATATGCTTCTATCCTGTTTTATTAATAAAGATTTTTAACTTTGAATAACGTATGAATAAAGATTTTTAACTTTTAATGTTTTTTTAATACTTTTTGTTTTTCGAACTATGGTTTTCGAACAATTGTGTTCGAACAATTATAACTTCGAATAATTGTTGCTTCGAACAACTGTTTTTCGAACAATTGTGTTCGAGCAATCGTCCGGCAACGACAGTACAAGGAGTATCTTCATCAGAATCAGAGGTCCTCAGCTCAGTACCGCAAGGAACAGTATTAGCTCCACTCCTCTTCATAATCATGCTAACTAACATAGATGAGGACGTTACCAGAGACAGCAAGTAACATCCTTTGCGGATGACACAAAGATCAGTAGAAAAATAAGAAACCCAGAAGATATAGGATCGCTACAAACCGACATAAACAGAATCTACAAGTGGACGGAAGACAACAATATGAAGTTTAACACCGAGAAATTTCAGCTATTACGGTACGGAAAAAGAGAAGACCTAAAATCCATGGAATATTGTACCCCAAATGGACAGAAAATTCTGAGAAATTCGAGAGCAAAAGATTTAGGGGTTGTAATGACAGATGATGCGAAATTTGAAACACAAAATAAGATAGCAGTAAACACAGCAAAGAGAATAACGGGACAGATATTGAGAACCTTTAAACGAAGGGATAGGAATGTAATGATTCCTCTACTGAAAACACTGATCATACCCAAATTGGAATACTGCTCGGTCCTAACATCCCCATACAAAAAGAAGGCATTAGACAGCTGGAAGGGATCCAGAGAAGATTCACAGCCAAGATCAAGGGGTGCAAAGAACTAAATTACTGGGAAAGGTTACGCGAACTAGACCTATATTCACTGGAAAGGAGAAGAGAGAGATACACCATTATTTACACTTGGAAAATAATGGAGAAACTAGTCCCTAATCTTGCTCTGAACCATATAACCCCAAACAACGGTGGAAGGTAGAAACGGTAAACTGTGAAGTATTCCCTAATTAAAGGCGAGACAGGGAACATCCTTAACCCTGAAAGAAAATAGTTTTGTAGTGAGAGGACCAAACCTGTTTAATCAGTTGCCCAAAGACTTAAGAAACACGAAGGGAGTTGCAGTGGACATCTTCAAAAGAAGACTAGACGCCTGGCTCAGAACAATCCCCGATGAGCCAGGCGTACCTGGCTATGTGAGGTGGAGAGCACAAGAAACCAACTCACTACTTCACCAGGCCAACTCGAGAGGATTGGCAACAAGCTTGACCTTCGCGAAATGAGGAATCATCGCGCGAAAGCTTTGTAAGGTTGTAAGGTTAAGGTAAGGTATCCATTTAACTAGCCTGTACATAAGCTTGTTTACTGCATGGACGAAGATTTTTTCCTCAATATGATAATTATAACCATAAAAACATGAAAGATTTGTACTTGACAAGTGACACTAGACAGGCCTTGTGGACAAAGGTGGGCAGGACCGAGTTCCAAAAGGACCGAATTCCAGGAACTCGGTCCTTTTTAAGGACCGTGAGCGGAAGTCGGTCCTTTTCTCAGTGAGGACCGAAATGAGGAGCGACGGTCCATTTTTAAGCAATCCCGGACGGTCTTTTTTAGTGATTTTAGTGTGTTTAGTGATTATTTGAAGTTCTAAAGAAGATGAATCGTTTCCTCCAGAAGACTCAGAAAGAGACTGAGACTGAACTGAAACTTGTGTCAACACCTGGAGGAGACGAAGAATCTACTGATGTTAGTGCTTCAACTTCAAGTCAAGCAACTGGAGCTCCTAGCGGAAGAACTGAACCCGGCAATCCCTGGCCGTACCTGGACAAATACTTTGAATACCTGGGCCCCAAAGGTGAGCAGAACCTGGAGTACAAGTGCTTGCTGTGCCTGCCGAACAAGAACATCCTCTCGACAAGCAACAAGAGCCAAACAACCTCAAGCGACATGTCTCCAGGCGCCACCCTCACGTCCAGAACCAGTTCGACCAGTGCTCAAGCCGAAAAGGTCAGGGCTCAGTGACAGCCATTTTGAAATGCTAGTCTTCTTGAAGGAAACTCAAGCATTTAACTTAATAACTTTTTTCATCATTTATGTATTGTATTAATTATAATTTACGTTAATAAAATTAAAGATTCCGGTGTCTTTTAATTTCATTTTTCATTTTAATCAAATTTTTCACTTATATTATATATAAGAACCGAGGACCGAGTCGTTCCTAGGTCCTATCTTCAGAAAGGACCGTGACCGGGACCGTCGGTCCAGTTTGAGGCAAGGACCGGGACCGTCGGTCCTTTTTGAGGCCCGGGTGCCCACCTTTGCTTGTGGATGTTGTATGTCCATCAACGGCCTTAGACATTGTCATAATTGAGATGGTGCCGTATTGGCTTGGTTTCAATCAAAACAGTCGAGATTTTCATGTTTGTACGTTGTTCCAAAAACGTTCGTGCTAGTTGAAATTGGTATATACAGGGTGGCCCAAAACAAATGGCACCAATTTTGAGAAGTGATATTTCAATAACCATTGCAGCTAGGGACTTAAAAAAACAACCAAATGAAAGATAATTCTTTTCTCTTTAAATATTTATTCTATGGCTTGATGGTTATAAGCCCATATAATGCCCAAAATTGGCTTCCAAAAAATATATACAAAAAAAAGTTGCGCATTTATATTTATTCCTTTTAAGTTAAACCTAATTTTCAATAAATGGCTCAATCTGCCCTCCATTATGGTCAACCACAGCCTGTAATCTCGCCCTCCATTTTGAAATTGCCTTCGAGATCGTCACTTGTGAGAGATTTTCCCATGCAGCCTGAATTCGTTCACGAAGATGGTTCACATCACGGATTTTCTGACCATGGTAGACTTCTCTCTCTAAGGCAGACCACACGAAGTAGTCAGTGGGGTTTAGATCTGGGTTGCATGGTGGCCAATTATTTGGTTCGATAAAACCAGGACAATTATTATTGAGAAATGTTATTGTTTCCTTGGCTGTATGAGATGGGGCTCCATCTTGCATGAACACAAAATCAGTGCTCGTCTCCTTGATCTCTGACAACATTGGAGACAAAATGTCATTACAGTAGTAAATTGAGTTAATTTTAACGCCTCGCTGAATAAAAATGATGGATGTTTTGTTCTCAGATGACGCTGCAAGGGAAACCATTATCGAATCTGAAAAGTGTTTTTTTTCACGCAAAAGTCGTTTTGGGTCAACATGAGTTTTTGTCGCCACTGCTGCACGAAACCCGATCATTTTGGGTATTTCGTGGTGTTTCGACCGTAAATCGTTTCTCATCAGAAAACCAAATTTTTTTCACAGACTCATTTGACCGAATTCTTCGCAATAGATTTTTACATCGATGGAAACGTCTTTCTTTCACAGGCTCCGATAAAGCAGTAACCTTCACCTCTTAAATGTTTTCAACCCAAGATCTTTTCGAATTATTCGCTGTACTGATGAACGTGAAATCCCGGTTTCTTTCGCAACTTCACGTTCACTTTTACTTGTTCCCGGTTGTTCCTCTTGACTTAAAACCATTTCATTTACTTTTTCAATGTTTTCTGGCGTTCTAATACTTTTTGGTCGACCACTTCCCGGACGCCGTTGACTGCTGCCGGTTTCTTTAAGTTTTTGTAAAAAATGTGCTACAGTTCTTTTTTTCCAATTTCTATTTGGAAATTCGTAAAGGATTCTGTTTAATGAATATCCTTTTTCTTCACGTAGTGCTTGTATAATGTTCTTATCAGATTCTCTCAATCCCATCTTGAGGGGTCTGGAATAGAAAAATTTCATTTAAAATTAGGATCAAGGAATAAATATAAATGCGCAACTTTTTTTTTTGTATATTTTGTTTGGAAGCCAATTTTGGACATTATATTGGCTTATAACCATGAAGCCCTAGAATAAGTATTTAAAGAGAAAAGAATTATCTTTCATTTGGTTGTTTTCTTAAGTCCCTAGCTGCAGTGGTTATTGAGATATCACTTCTCAAAGTTGGTGCCATTTTTTTTGGGCCACCCGGTATATGAATAGGATGGAGAATAGATTAGAATAGAGCTGACATTAACCATTTCCCCTTTCGTTCACTATAAATCATATTCACTAAAAGCTTCCAATCTATCGAAATAACTAGTCGGGTTTTGATTCAATTTTATTAATTTGTCAAGGACTGCACCAACTTGTCCAGTAAATCTTTTGACTTAATTTGTTAAGTTTTAACAACGTTTCACTTTACCTTT
>JAJOZX010001181.1:857500-1010889 GCA_023014485.1 Bathynomus jamesi
CATGTTTAAAAATTGATTAGACGCATATGTTGATAGATTGGGTATAGTTTAAGGTAGTAAAATTAAGGTTTTTGTGGTTCGGAACCCACGTAAAGTTGTAGGTTCCCTCCGCCACCACGGAGGACATGCGCAATACACGACTACAACGATAGTTAGGTAGACCAGCCATGAGTGGATCTTATGGTCTTTGTTGGTCTGAAACATTATAATATATATATATATATATATATATATATATGGAGCAAGTAATACACAAAATTTACTTGTACAGTATTGTATTCGACGCTCGAACTTCAGCAGAACCAAAGCAAGATGCTCTTGTGAAATGGATCCAATAACCTCTGTGATTCTTTGACGGAGTTCTGCCAAATCCTTGGGTTTTGTCACGTTACACGGATGTTTTAACATACCCCCATCAATAAAAATCCAGAGAGAGTAAGTCGCTCCAGGTATGGTACGATTGTCAAAGAGAAATGGACCAATCATGCAGTCAGGTGACATACAGCAGCACACCAAACGTTAACTGTTGATGAATCCCGTTTATGGCTATGTTTTTGAACGCTGGATAGGCCATTGCGACCGAGAGCATAACCGTGGATTTTTATCTATGAGGTTATGTTAAGACACTTGTTTTGTGTGACAAAGTCAAGGATTTGGTACAACTCCGTTAAAGAATCAGAGAGGTTATTTGACCTATTCCAAAGGAACATCTTGCTAATACTAATGGCGTTCGAACGCCAAATACGCATTGTAGCGACGAATGATGGTCATTAGGAGGAAGTGTTCTGTACTTGAACACTTTGAAAATGTAAAACACTATATACAGTGGCGCTCATAAGTATTCGTACAGATAAATATTTCGCTTATGTTCGTCCTCATCTTTTGTACCATGCATAGGAGAGGTATGGAAAGTTTACCATTCGTATGGAAAAATTTTAAGAAATAAAAAATTACTTTAATTCCAACATATAATGTAAAGCATCAAAGAATCTGAGGAAAATTTAAAAAAAAAAAACTAAAAGTACAAAAGTTTTCATACATTTATTTATAAAAAATTCTGTAATACTTTTTGTGTCCACCTCATGCTTGAAGAATTCAAAACAACCCAGGAAACTCTGTATCAAGAGAAGCCGTATGTTTGCGTGTAAATGGTGAACATTTTGAACAGTTAACATAAAATGACGATTAAATGTTGTTTTTACAAGATTACTTATGTACATAGAAATGTTTTTGTTTATTAGGTGCAATTTGTATCCAAAATAAATAATTCAAAATGTGTGTACATTAATTTCAATTTATATATATATAATATATATATATATATATATATATATATATATATATATATATGGTATTATTTCATGGCCCCCATAACAATATAAACAATTAGCAATAGGAGAATCGTTGCCGGATAATTACAGTTTCTGTTCCGTTATATAGTTCCGGTTACAACTTCTTCCGGCGCGACGATGATTCGGCAACCGAAAACAACCGGTTTGGTGCACATCCTCGTCGGCGGCGATCATTAATAGGGCTCATCGGGCAATAATGGCCTTTAAATGACCCAAGGAACAAAGGGCAATATGTGTCTCTTCGTCTCACACACATTTGGAAGGGCAATAAAATGCCCTCTACGAGGAGTCGTCTCTCTCTCTCTCTCTCTCTCTCTCTCTCTCTCTCTCTCTCTCTCTCTCTTCTCTCTCTCTCTCTCTCTCTCTCTCTCCATATATATATATATATATCTAGGAAACTGAAAAGTTTTAGAAAAGTTTTTCTATCAAAAAAAGGTGTCATTAGCCTGTTCATTAATCACTGGCCCTAATATATATATATAAATATTAAGACATCCGTAATTACAGCTTCAGCGAAAGTGAGATGAAAAAGGTAGCATTTTTCACACACATCATCATTTCGCCCATACGCCCATTTTAAGGTACAAGCAACATTACCAAGTAAACAGGGGTCTTTGTACAGACGAGACCTCCGTACGTAGTTCACTACCATTGAAAGCAACGATTCTCCGTGTTATTCCAGTTCAGAGAATAGCCGTATCCATTTTTGCGCAATTTTTGTCAAATTGTATTGCAGACGCCTCTAGTGTCGAGGCGCGCGTGATTCTTCAGGAGCAAGATGCGCCATAAGTTTGTTTTTCCTCTCCAAAGCAGCCATAAGTCTACCTGTATCAATCACTACTCCAGGCTTGCTCTACACAAACCACCAAAAACCACAAGCACTAGCAATCTCAAACGTTCCGTTTACAGGCCTTTATTCTTACTTATTTTGTTTACTTTATCGTTATCGAAGTTTTCCTCCTTCATTAAATCTGGACATCCAAAGATACAAGTTTTATAATTCTTGTAATCGCTACTTAATTTGAACTCAGTTCATCTAGTTTATCCAAATTGACGGTAATAATTATGTTTTATATATATATATACAGGGTGGGCCATAAGTTTCCATACATAGGAAAATTTAAATTATGGTCTTCACGTGCGTCGGTATTTGGATCAGCAGTTTCCGGATGCTTGGATTGGTCGGCGTGGTCCTGTGGAGTGGCCTCCCAGATCCCCAGATCTCACCCCCCTTGATTTCTATCTTTGGGGGCACTTGAAGGCCATGGTGTATCAGGAAAAGATACGAGACATAAATCATCTAAAGGAACGTATCACCAACGCCATTACAAGCATAACGTCAACTGTGCTAATGCTTGTTCATCAACAGTGGGGAACACGTATTGAAATGTGTTTTCAAAACAATGGCAACCATGTAGAGCATATTATATAAATAAAAATGGTTGTCCATAAAAAAATGTTTATTTTTCCTATGTATGGAAACTTACGGCCCACCCTGTATATATATATATATATATATATATATATATATATATATATATATATATACTGTAATCAATATATGAATATATAAATGAGTGGAGAAAAATTTAGTAAATTACTGAGTACTAAAATGAAACCAAATTTTCAAATAAATTGATGTCAGTAAACTACATTAAAGCTGCGTGTACACACGCGCGCGCGAAACGACATAAAGCGAACCTGTACAAGATCCGGCTCTGCACAAAGTCTACTTGTTTTGATTCATATATATATATATTTGTATAATAATGTCTGAGATTAGGTTAAACTACTAGTAACACTAACTTAGCGTAGGTTAAGTTAATCTGAGAAGTTTGCGATATTATGGAATCCAATTAAAGGGTTCGTTATCTTCTGAAAATAAAAACGAACAATTATTCCATAATAATAACTAGTGGAGAGGACCACAAACTGGCCGATGCCTCTAACCCCTCTATATTATTATTATTATTATCAGCATCATCGGGGTTCGAACCCCGGGACTTCAGTGTCTTCACTTCGCTTATAGGGAAACTATGTTCACAAAGATACGGACGCTTGCCAACCCTGCACAAAGTCGACTTGAATGACATTAACACGCATCACCATATAATTTTATGAAAATCATATGGTTTAAGATAAGCTAGATAAGGTTTTAAAAATATTGGTAATTAATTATTAATTAATAAATAAGTAAACTTAAGTATATAATTACTATAAACTTGGTGAGTTGGACTATTAGGTATAGCAAAGCGGGTGTTTCGCTTAAAGCACTTTGTTTAAGAGATATGAATTTTTACTCTATCAGATCTTTCTCGGACACCCTGTATATATTTATATACTGTACAGTATATATTGGAAACTCGACTAATTAATTTCGTTAGGCGACAACCTCACCCTCTTCAGAGTTAGTAAAACTAACGGTTTAAGACAAAATTAAAACATCCGACCGCCTGACGAAGTTAAACTTCTTCCGATGATCGGTGAAACAAACATAATATGTGGGATTTTTCCCAGAATTGAGTTGTGTTCGAGATTGGCGTCGAACGAAGTTTATTTTCCTTCTTTATAAAAAATAAACGAGTCTCTGTAACATTGTGTAACACAGATTCAAAACATTTTGGACGGTAACCATACAGTATAACTGTATATCTACAATTATATGGTAGATATGCAATATTATTTATTTTTAACTTTTAGTTTTATTTAAGTTTTAACACCGTAAGACTCGACATGTCATGCGTCTATACTATGAACGAGTATAAATGCAAAAACTTCACTTTTTTCTACGTGAAGGTCAAAATATGATCATAAAAACCCACTCTAATAGACAGAGTTTATTTCCACAACAGTTTCGATGCCCACTGGCATCCTCTTCGGGTGGATACAGAAAAACGAATTATTCGTTTTTTTTATCCACCCGAAGTGGATGCCAGTGGGCATCGAAACTGTTGTAGAAATAAACTCTGTCTATTAGAGTGGGTTTTTATTATCATATGAACGAGTATGCTGTAAGCATCCATTTATACATTGCCAATGTTTCAATTTGTTTTATGTACACACGTGCCTTCGAGAGTACATTTTTATCAGCATATTATTATTATTATTATTATTATTATTATTATTATTATTGATGGCATGGGCGTATTTATTTGAGCTTTTCTTTAGAATAGAGTTTGAGGTGTTATAAGTTGTGAAGAATTTATTAAATGGGTATGTATATTATATATATATATAATATATATATATATATATATATATATATATATATACCATCATTAGCCTGTGTATGGCTCCTAATGTTCTCTCTCCATCTGTTCTTGCCTCTCTCCGCCCTTATATAGGCTTGTTACTCCCTCTTTTTAAAATTCAAAGTTGTTCGTACGTATCCTTCTCATCTGTTTTGTAGCGCGGATCTCTCATCCTTCTGTCTTGTTTCGTTTATCGTTCAATGTAAATCAGTTTCCGTCCATTCTGTCAATACTCATACCGTCTCCACTCGCTCTTATCGCTCTGTGTAACTCTCACTCCCGCAGCCCCGCTTCTAATTCGCTTCCCCTTTCGTAATTGTGTTTCGCTAATTCAGATCATGAAGAGGTTTCGAGTCTATTACGTCACGGTCTGGAAGCGAAAATCAAGGTAGTTATGGCGTCCCTCGGTAACCATGACAACCTGCCAGCTGAGGTTTCCATGTAAACAAACACAAGTTGGAAAGGCGCGAAGAAGAAGAAGAAGACCCTTTTCCATTGTTGATTTTTCCTTGGTTTCTTTGTTTGTTTGTGTCTATTTTTGTTTGCTGTTTTTATTACATGCTGAGGAGTTGTTATCGAAGCTGCAATCAGTCTATCAGGCGACTGACGTTAACAAATAGATTTAGGTATAGATTTTATAAAACATTTTGTGATATTACAGTGAAATTTTTTAATATATATATATATATATATATATATTATTTATCATTTTATTTTATTGATTTTGGAATGAGAAATATATTGAACACGTTTTCGAATTATATATATATATATATATATATATATATATCACTCGAGGGCTACGTAGTGGCCGATGTCGTAACACCGCTTCTCGGAGATCAGCGAAGTTAAGCGACATTGGGTTTGGGTAGTAGTTGGATGGGAGACCGTCCTCTGCGCCCAGATTATGTAGCGACCCGTGGTTCGGATCCCACGTAAAGCTGTAGGTCCCCTCCGTCATATGACCTTAGATGTTGCGAAAGAGTTAAACAACCCCAATTAAAAAAAAATATATATATCACTCGTTATAAAAATTTCCTGCAGTCAGATTGTGTTGTGGTATGGTTTCATGCTCTATATGTTGTAGGTAAAATATATAATGCACCCTACAACGCTTGATTAAATGTAATAAAATTTCCTTCGTATTGCATGAATAGGAAGTGTTTATTAAAAAGTTTCTTATAAGTGAAAGTATTACAATAATATATACACATTGTATATGTATATATATACATATATATATATATATATACACACATATATTATTCATCGATGCATTCATAGTTTAAGTGAAAGTATGAAGAGTTAAACATCTTTTCACATAGAGTACCATTCTGCTCATACACCCATTTCACGGTACGAGCAATTCGCAGCAGCATTGTCAAGCAGATAGAGGGTCAAGGTACTGACAAGGCTTTCGTACACACACACAACACACACATACATATATATATATATATATATATGTGTGTGCGCGCGCGGTAAACAATAAATTCATTAAGAAAAGTACAAGTTAGGATGGAGAAACACCATTTCAACTTACTATTTGATAAAACTTAACTGTTTTAACTAGAAAATGTATGCCGATATTGGGCTAAAAATACGATAATTCTCGAAAATATAATACAATAGCAGGAAATAAAGTAACATATAACCTGACAAGTTAACCTAACCTAACCTGATAGGCTATGCTCCGCTTAACTTTTACAGTTTATCGGGAGTAAAAAAATTTGAGAAAATTGTATGGTAACATATGCCTAACCTATCCTATCCTATAGCCTAACCTATTTCTCCACCCTAAAATGTGCTTTTCTTAATAAATTTATTATTTTCAAAAAACCCAAAAAGTTTTTTATAGTTTTTTCACAGTCAGTAATATATATATATATATTAATTAGGTGTAGGTAAATTTAAGATTATATACATCGTACACTATCGTATTTAACGCTTGGACAAAGTTTTCTTTCATATCTGAATTCTGATTTGAAAAACTAAATAGATCATAATAATAGTGTATACCGTTGGGTTGTACTCAAGGTTCACATAAAGAATTGAAAATTTACTCTGCAAATTTTAGATTTTGTATGTTCACCTACGTTGTGTGTGTGTGTGTGTGACTGAATTTGTTCATGTACTTCTGAATTTGGATATGAAAATTGGAAGAAACACACGATCATAAACAGATGAACAGAAATTTATTAAAGAACCAAAAATATACAATATATATCCAAGGGACTCGTATATTTTTCCCTCCTAAAACAAGTTCGCATACCCAAAAAAGCTTTATTTAATTTAAACAACAAATTTTTTGTATTTCAGACTACTCCCCCCCTCCCTCTCCTCCCAAGGAAAAAAGCGTTCAAAATTATGAGGCAAAATTTTGTTAAAATCGAATTAAAATTAATTATGTTAATTCAAAACAAAGTTAGTTTAGTTTAAACACATACGAGATTATATTTACTTGAAATTAATCATTTTCAAATTTCCTCACATTAAGTCGAGCCTAATTCCAACTATACTCTTATACGCGTTTAATCTACATCTAATACTAAATTATTATATCAGTCAGAAGGCCTCTTTCATGCACATCAACAGTGCGAATACAGAGAAGTGTTAACATGTTTGTTTTATTTCAAAATTTGCGCAATTATATTCGTCCCACGTTTGAAATAGCGTTAAAAGTAAATTTTTCTGAGACTTTTATATGAACATACTTGAAAATTGATTTCACGATCAACGCGAAAACATTTTAATGCTATATTAACTTAGTATAGGAAGAATGTAAGAATAATTCAGAGTATTTTTGCGTATTTCGGTTGTATCTCTTCAGGGGATACATAATTATTTGTTTCAGTTACTCCCTGAACGAATAGATGTTTATATCGAAATACCTGCCAAAGTACTTGGGATAATTCTTTCATATATATATATATATATATATATATATATAATATATATATATATATATATATATATTATATATATATATATATATATATATATATAAAACCCGCAACTCTGGCTTGCTCTCTCTCTCTCTCTCTCTTCTCTCTCTATCTCTATCTCTATCTCTCCCTCTCCCCTCTCTCGAGGGACCTTTGATTTAATAACAATATTGAATAATTTGATATCGGCCAATGAAGCTTTCAATACGGCTGTAATGAGGCCTTAAACTTGATTACGGAAGCATATGTCCGCTGACGCACGAGGACACAGGATTACATAGGACGACACACAGACTGGAAGGTGACACAGGACCACACAACGGGACCTAGAATTACACAAGACGACATATAAGAGCTTGAGAGATGACATAGGTGCATATATAGGAGAATACACTTGAAAAAATATGTATGTATGAAGGTGACAAACGCTGCACACTGTCAGAACTGATCCTATATGACGATAGGGACGAGATTTCAAATACATTTCACGTGTTTGTTGTGTGTATTTTGATAGTAAGAAACACATATTTTTTTTAATATATAATACAGTGTTCTATAAAACTTATAAAAATACTTGTACAAATTTGGAAACTCACCAAAAATTGAAATGAAAACAGTGTGCACTACATGACTTAAGTTGAACCTTCCATATATACGCAGGGTGTCCCATAAGTCCGGCATCATAGGAAAAATAATAAAAAAAGGCAAAACAAAAGCTTTTATTTACGGAATGTGCTCAATATATCCACCATTGTTTTCAATACACAAATTCAGACGTGATACCCAGTCAGCAAGCACACGGTGAATGATGTCAGGAGTAATGGTGTTACATGCCCCAATAATGCGCTGCCGCAAATGTTCAACACTCCTAATTTTGTTTGCGTATACCAGCGCTTTCAAGTGGCCCCAGAGATAAAAATCTAGTGGTGTGAGATCCGGGCTTCTAGCTGGCCATTCCACAGGCCCTCGACGTCCTATCCAATGACCAGGGAATTGTTGGTACAGGTATTCCCTTACTTGGGTGCTGTAATGTGCAGGAGCGCAGTCTTGCTGGAACCATGTTGGGAAATTTCTTCTTCGTTCAAGACACTGGGAAATGCTGCTTCCTTGAGCATACGTAGGTAGGTAGGTGCCTCCAGTGAAATGTTCATCGAAAAAGAGGGGGCCTATGATGCGATCCTTCCAAATGCCACACCATACCATCACCCGAGATGCACCTTGTTCCTTTGAAGAAGTATACCAGTGAGGGTTGTTTTGAAACCAGTAGCGGGTGTTCTGTCGATTTACCTCATCATTTCCATAAAAAACAGGCTCGTCACTGAAGAGAATGGTGGACGGGAAATTGGCATCCCGAGCATATGAATTATGGTTTGTAGAAATAGAAAAATATTAATTTCTCCAATGATGCCGGACTTATGGGACACCCTGTATATATATATATATATATGGCCAAAAGAGTTGAAACACTTATGGTTTGCCTTGAATCTTTGATCTGCTATGCCCCGAACTAAGCATTTGTTACATTTCAGCAAATTTTGAGGTTCCCTTATACAGGTGAGTCACGTCTGCCATTCCATTTTTTGATCATCTGTGATGCACAAAACTAATTCTATCTAATTATTGCTAATGAAATTAATATAAACCCCAAATTTAGTCTCGCAGGATAGTTTAAAGGAGCAGACTGATGAATTAATCTCTATTTTTTTCAGACGTGATCAGAATGGTAGGTAGCAAAAGACAGGTAGTTACGAAACAAGAGCAAGGTCAGGACGACTCAAAACGTCACGATCGCTTTCTCTGTCGATCCAGTCTGCGCGAAAGGACGGCCAGCAGTGTGCACCTGCAGAGAGACTGACAGAAAGCAGGAGTGCAAACATCAGCAGGAACAGTCAGGCAGCGGTTGGTGGAGAATGGTGTGTCATAATGCAGGCCTGCAAAGAAGCTTCTTAGTTGGAAAGACACCCAGGACTGCCTCAGATTTTGTAATAAATATAAGGACTGGATTGAAGATGATTGGAAAGTAATTTTCTCGGACGAATCCCTTTTCAACTGCTTCGGTAACAAACGAGGAATCAGGAATCTGTGTCCGCAGAAGAAAAGGCGAGCGTTTCAACCCAGAATATATGCTACCCAGAACGAAACAATCCGAATTTGTTTCCATCTGGGGGTGCATTCTCTGTCGAGGAACTGGATCCCTATATATTCTACCCAAAGGGCAGCGATGAACAAGAAATAGTACCTCCAAATCCTTCGAGACCACTTGCTGCTGACATCACGACTCCAGTTTCCAGAAGGTTTCTTCTTCCAGGATGATGGTGCACCATGTCGCCGAGCAAAAGCAGCAAAGAGGTGGTTGGATGATCATAACACCATTCTTCTAGCCTGAAAACTCGCCAGATCTCAACCCAGAATGAACTAGAATTACACCTACAGACAGCTTGGCAGGTCTGGTTCGGCACATGCCAGACCGGATTCGTGCAGTGCGTCTAAACCAGGGTTGTGGAGTCGGTCCAAAATTTTCCGACTCCGACTCCGACTCCACACATTGTAAAAATTCGACTCCGACTCCGACTCCGACTCCACACATTGTAAAAAATCTAAAAATCCGACTCCGACTCCTCACATTTTAAATATACGACTCCGACTCCTCACATTTTAAATATACGACTCCGACTCCTCTAGTGTTTCACTCTATAATTATCATAATAATAAGACATTTCATCACCACCACATGAATCGTCAGGTTACTTTCTAGGATAAGGGAACATTCAAATATTAAGAAGGATATTGACTTGTAGATATTATCATATTAAGGGATTTTTATTTTTTCCAATAATATATATATATATATATATATATATATATATATATATATATATATATATATATATATATATGAAAAAGATTCTCTTAAACATAATTAAGGTCTAACCAGTAGTAGTCCTACTTAAAATTGAATAACCCTTCTTAACCTAGCTATAACCAGGGTTGAGGAGTCGGTCCAAAATTTCCGACTCCGACTCCGACTCCACACATTGTAAAAATTCGACTCCGACTCCGCCCTGAAACGTGCGACTCCACGACTCCGACTCCACGACTCCGACTCCACGACTCCGACTCCGACTCCGACTCCACAACCCTGGTCTAAACAAAGGTCGTCACTGCAAAAATTGAAGGATACTAAACTACTGGGAAGGGAAGGTGTCTACTTTTGTATTGTTATTTTTTTATATAAATCTTAGGACACTAAATATACAGTACTGTATGTTTTACCCCTTTGGGTGTTTGTTACATTTTACAGAACCAGAAGAACGGGTGTTTCATCTCATTTAGCCATATAGATACTGTATATAACCTTGGTTAACCATGGTTTTGCCTCTGCCTGAACGAATTGTTCATTCTGACGAAGATCAAGCTTGTTGCTCCACCTTAGACCTACAGCTTAACGTGGAATCCGAACCACGAACCACCACGGGTGGTCAGAAATTACAAAGTCCTCGCCCGGACTCGATTTCGTGACCTCCCTATCAGTAGCCCAGCGTCTTAACCACTAGGCTACCCAGGGTACCCATTTCCAACACTTCTGAAATACTCGAGGGCATTTTTTCTTTTACAACGCGATCAAGATCTTCCCACATCTGTTTAATGCGATTCAAATCTGGCGAGTGGACAGACCACCCAGAATTTCGGGAACATCCTCCTGGAGCTATTCAGGCTGTTACTTTTGGCTGTATATGTTTAGCGTAGTTGTTTTGTTGAAAGACAGTCATCACCAAACATTGCTTGGGTGAAGCGGAGGCAAAAGGACTTTCTTCGTGTCAAGTAAACTTTCACGTTGAATGTTTTTAGAGCCAGGTGTCAGGTTGACTCTGCTTGGCGATTCCTTTTTTATCCAGTGCTGAGTTCTTGCTCGGCTATCCCATTCATACAAAAAACATGGAAACTTCGTATAACCTGGTTATTGACCTAACAACATACAAATCACTTTTAAGTCTCCACAAAGTAGCCAACCGTGTTCTTTGTATTTACCTTTGGCTAGAGGCTCAAGATTTTCGTACGTTTCCTTTAAGTGAACCGAATGAGCCACAGGAACGGATGCATACAAGTTCGTTGTGAAGAGGACGCCTTTTAGACTTCTTTTGGAGGAATCAATGAAAAGTCTCCACTCATTTGGGTTATAGACTGCAGCGTCTAGCTTAAGTATTAGTTCCGAAACATTGTTGCAATATACCAGTGAATTTTCTTGAGAAAAATATTGGATGAATTCTTTTTCTCGATTTCTGTACCAGTAAAATGACGTCCCCGGAGAAACCAAGTTCTTTGCACGAAGTCTGGATCACAAAATCTCTGAAGAATCCTTCGGGAGACACAAATCTCTTACCAAATCATTAAGTTCACTTTGTGTAAACAATTGGTGTTCACCAGATGTTTCGGTTTGTTTTCAATCAATATCATCGTTTCCATCGTCATCAGACACCGAATCAGATGGAGTTATATCAAGAGTATTTGGTTTAGTAGGTACAGGTATACCAGGTCCATGAGCAACAGGACTGAAAGTTTGGATAAGAAATTTCCTTTTTATTTTTAGTATTGTAGCCTTGCAGTTATTGCTGTGATTTCTAGGGTCACGCCAGACCATTGGAATCCCAAAAGTTAAAGAATCCTTTTTACTTTTACTCCACAGTCTAAGTTGTTCAACACAAACGCTGTAAACTTTGTGGAGCCCATGATTTGTCTTGATCCCCAAGTTTCATTCCAAAGTACGCATAATATGCTTTCTTGAAGTCTGTAATATCTCGCCTTTGTTTTTTCACAGTAAATTTTCCACAAATATAACAGAAAATGTTTGGGCTATTTACACACCCTCTTGTTGCCATAGCGACAAATAAACAAATCTCAAAAGAGATATACTGTATAGTCACCGCGCACCTTTGAATAATAAAGAACTATAACCTCACACACACTAGACCAGTGGTGGCCAACCGCGGCGCATTGCGCCAAAGGTGGCGCATCAAGTACTTTGAAGTGGCGCATCGAGGTCTAGTATGAATTGTGCTAAATTTTCACTTCTAACACTAAATATTAAAAATCAAAGATTTAAGCAGTTAAGATGTAGTTAACTAAAAATTAAGGTAAATATTTTTCACATTATATTTCTATTTAAGGTAAATATTATATTATATTTTTATTTTTACTTAACAAGTTATTAGTAATTTTTTCACAAAATTTTTTTTGGCGCATCCGAATTAAACCTAACCTAAAAATGGCACGCATCAAAAAATGTTTGGCCACCACTGCACTAGACAGACTAATTCACCTCGTGGCTTGTCAATCACTTATATACTAGTGGTGCGGTTCTCGAATGTTCTAGAAGAATCTATGACGTCACTTCTGATGTGGAAGCATTTATAGGCAGTAGTTTTTAATCAAAATTTAATTAAGTCAATTTTAATGAAAATTATTTAAATATGAAATATGACATTTTGTGAAAAATCTGTACGTGATGGCGAAAAATTATTATTATTTTCGGAATCAGCGTGCAAAAATTAGTATACAGCATAAGTGATAAAATATTTCAGACAACAAATATCGCAACCCTGTGATAATCAGTGTGGTCAAGTTCATGAACCACCCTTGGCTCTATAGGTCAGGGTGCATGATTCCTCAGGAACAAAATGCGTCACAAGTTTATTTCCTCCCATATATATATACAGGGTGGGCCGTAAGTTTCCATACATAGGAAAAATAAACATTTTGTTATGGACAACCATTTTTATTTATATAATATGCTCTACATGGTTGCCATTGTTTTGAAAACACATTTCAATACGTGTTCCCCACTGTTGATGAACACGCATTAGCACAGTTGACGTTATGCTTGTAATGGCGTTGGTGATACGTTCCTTTAGATGATTTATGTCTCGTATCTTTTCCTGATACACCATGGCCTTCAAGTGCCCCCAAAGATAGAAATCAAGGGGGGTGAGATCTGGGGATCTGGGAGGCCACTCCACAGGACCACTCGACCAATCCAAGCATCCGGAAACTGCTGATCCAAATACCGACGCACGTGAAGACCATAATGAGGTGGAGCTCCATCTTGCTGGAAGTAAACTGGGAAGTTACCTTCCTCGTTTAGCAGGGATGGGAAAATCTCTTCTTGCAACATGTTAAGATACCTTTCGGCATTAAGATTTCCACTGACAAAAATTGGTCCAATAATTCTGTCACCCATATCCCGGCCCACACCATCACTTTACCGGCACCTTGCATCTTCGTCGGACTCAGCCAGTTAGGGTTAGCATTACTCCAATAACGTATGTTTTGCCGATTAACCTCTCCATTGACGTAAAAATTTGCTTCATCAGTAAACAAGATCTTACGTCAAACGCATATTCTTAGGGTATCTGAAACATAAAAACAAACGTTTAATTTTTCCTATGTATGGAAACTTACGGTCCACCCTGTATATATATATATATCTATAACGTAAAGAACGACGCTTGTATAGGAGATATCCGCGCAAGACGAGAGAGAGAGAACGAAACAAATGAAAAAATGAGGTAACCACCCGGGAATCGAACCCGGGATCTTCCGATTGCCGGTCAGATGCGATACCATTACACCATGGGCCTCACTCTTCCAAATGCCGTAATTCTTCTACATACTCGCAGAAACCAATGCCCCAAGGGGGCACCTTCCGCATGCAGTAACATTATATACATTCAACTGCAAAGAACACGCAGTATAAATAACGTAAAGAACGACGCTTGTATAGGAGATATTCCGCGCAAGACGAGAGAGAGAGAACGAAACAAATGAAAAAATGAGGTAACCACCCGGGAATCGAACCCGGGATCTTCCGATTGCCGGTCAGATGCGATACCATTACACCATGGGCCTCACTCTTCCAAATGCCGTAATTCTTCTACATACTCACAGAAACCAATGCCCCAAGGGGTACCTTCCGCATGCCGTAACATTATATACATTCTTTGCAGTTGAATGTATATAATGTTACGGCATGCGGGAGGTGCCCCCTTGGGGCATTGGTTTCTGCGAGTATGTAGAAGAATTACGGCATTTGGAAGAGTGAGGCCCATGGTGTAATGGTATCGCATCTGACCGGCAATCGGAAGATCCCGGGTTCGATTCCCGGGTGGTTACCTCATTTTTTCATTTGTTTCGTTCTCTCTCTCGTCTTGCGCGGAATATCTCCTATACAAGCGTCGTTCTTTACGTTATTTATACTGCGTGTTCTTTGCAGTTGAATATATATATATATATATATATATATATATATATATATATATATATATATATATATATATATATATATATCGGGTGGGCCAAAAAACTATTACCCAACTTTTGAAAAAATATTGTGGCTCACCCTGTATATTAATCTTACTGCTGAGGCCGTATATTGTACCCATACTGTTACTCTTTCAAACGCTGGCTTTGAATCTAGATTCAACGCCCGAGGAGTAGGGGTACAGGCTCACAACTGGAGGGAGGTATCAGAATATGGTGCTCAATTGAAAGGCGGTCAAAGTCAGCAACTGATACTTTCAGATGACAGTCAGTTTCTCTATAAATAATTAATTTTCCTAATTTTTACACAAAATAATGAATTTATTTCCTTTTTAATTTCAGACCATCATTCTGCTATAGTTGGTGAACAAGTTATAACATAATGAAATACTCTTTGGAAGATGAAGCATTGATATTGAACCTGCGTAAGGAGAAACAATGGGGTGTAAAACGAATTAAGAAATAGTTTCCAAATAAACGATGGACGATACCTAGACTTCAATATATCATAAAGAAAATCGGTATCACAGGGTCGACCAAACGAAAAGAATGGCAGTGGAAGGCCAAAAACATCACGTACTGAGGAAAATATTGACACGGTTTCATCCATGATATGCAGTCAAGAAGAACGGCCCAATACCCACAAGTCCGTTAGAGAAATTTAAAAAACTACTGGTATTTCTCGCTCTAGTTTTCGTCGTATAGTAAAAGAGCCTCTGGGTCTTAAATGTTTTAAAGGAGTCGAAGTTCATAAGTTCTCTGCATCAAATAAACAAGCAAGAATTGAAAAAAGTCGTGCTCTGTTAGATCGATTCCCAGACAGAGAAGTGTCGAAAATATTGTTCAGCGACGAGAAGACTTTTACGGTTGCTTCAACAATAAATACACAAATGACCGACTTTATGGAAGACAGGACAAAAAATCTATCAGTCTAGATCGATTTTGCAGGGAACGTCCGCATTTTTCTCAAAAAGTCATGGTTTCCATCTTTATTTCAAAGTTAGGGAAGTCAGAGATTGTTTTGTTGATCAAAATGCCAAAATCACTGCTGCTTATTACCAAGAAAAAAATCCTTGATGCGGTACTGCCGTCGATAAGGGAGAAGTCAAGAAACAATTTTGTGATCCAGCAAGATGATGCCACAAGCCATACAGCTCGCACAGCTCGGGAGTATCTCGACCGAAATGTTTCGGATTATATTGAACCAGAATTCTGGCCACCGAATAGCCTAGATCTAAACCCATGCGATTATGCTCTCTGGGGTGCTCTCCAAGAATTGGTTTATAAAGGAAAGGAGATCAATTCCGTCGAAGATCTGAAGGAAAGTATTACTGCAGGCTACAGAAAGATATCACAACGATTCATAAATGCTGCAATAGATCAATGGCGAGCAAGCGTGCATTGATAATGGAGGAGGGCACATTCCGCTTAATCTTGGACTCAATTGGGTAACCTTATAGAAACAGCGAATTGCAAAATAATGGTTACAGTTAGCAAAAATCCAACTTCACCACGAGATAGACCATGAAATTCTATACAGGACACATACTGTATATTGATTGTACAAATAACATTTGATAAAGGTAAAATTATATTGTTCAAAATTAGGGTAATAGTTTTTTTTTGGCCCACCCTGTATATATATATATATATGTATATATATTATATATAATATATATATATATACACACACACACACACACGGCATATGATAATTCAGACACGTTCAGGGTTTCAAGGAAAAAAAAATTTAATATGTGGTTCAAAAGGGTTGCAAGGGTTGCCATGGAGATGCTATTAACGCTTGCATCGGTGAAGCGACATTATTGCAAAGGAAATGATAATATATTTGGATGTAAAAGATTGAAATGCGACCCCACTATATCATTTTATTCAATGCGTAAATATTTCTTGTTATATATATTATATATATATATATATATATATATATATATGTATAGAAACGACGTAAGTATAGAGGAGTGTTCTTACGTCGTTTCTATACGTTAATATACTGCGCGGTCATTGCAGTTAAATATATATATATATATATATATATATATATATATATATATATATATATATATAAAATAAAGTTTGTGTTTGTCTTGTTAATTAATTAAAGGTTAATTAATTGTCTGCATTCATTAAGCAGCAAAGGAGGACATGATTTTGAAGCTAACATGATGCAGATTCTATCTACAGTGTGTCTATAAAGTTCAGCATTATAAAGTATAGTCAATAAACTTTGCCTATGATGCCGAACTTTATGGATACCCTGTATATTGGAAGGAAGGAACTATAGCGTAAAAATAATTGATCCTACTGTGCAAACTTAATTTGATCCATACATTTCACCGATATTAAAAATTTAAATGTTTCATTTGCATATATACAGGGTGACGCACCATAGAAATTTTCGGTGTTTACTATAATATTTTCTTTTAGGTAGGGGATGGCTGCGAAATTAACAATAGACGAGAGGGTGAGTTTGTTTTAATGTATGGAATACTAGGTACTACAAATCGATCAATCACTGCAGAATTTAAATTCTGTAGCGATTGATCAATAGTCAGCACTGAAAATTTCATGGTGCACGACTTTTTCGCCACCCTGTATATATAAAAGTCTTATTTTTTTTATGCCATACATTTCTAGAAATTATTTTCCCAGCTTCAGATGGTGATATGTTTAAGGAGCATGCGCGGAACACCAAATATACCGGAATTAAAATGTGCGTGTAATGATCAATTGAATTATCACGTACTGTATGTAGTACATGTACTTGTAGTACATGTACTCAACAGCTTTCTTGAACATGTTTAATAACAACATAAAATGTTTGATAATAATTATTTTCATTTTTAAAGTGGTTCTCAGGATCTGAGAGTGTACTGATGGCGTAGGTAGATAGGTAGACAGACGATTAAATCATCCAACCCTGCACACACACACACACACACACACACACGTTTGTGTATTCCCATTTTGCCTTATCATCTTGTATATTTCGAAAATTAGTAAACTTGTTGTTTTAAAAAATTTATTTTGAAATTTATCTTTGTTTTGGAAAGAATTCTGTGAACAAGTTTAAAATTTGTTCAGTAAGCTTTTTGGGGAAGGTAAATGTAATTAAAAATTCCTTTTTGCTTGGATGAAAGTAAAGTCTTTTTGCTTGGATGAAAGTAAAGTTGTAAAATGAAATGAAATTTACGTTATATAAATAGGTTTAATGAAAAAAAAAAAGTTTTGTTATGCTGCGCATGCGCAGAATAGTGTGGTTCGGGAAAGTTCACACACTAATTAGAAGTAGGTGTTTCGTTGGACGTTTGTTTCATTGTCCTCATTTTGTGAATTTTGAAATGCCAAATCGTTAGACATTTCGCATTAAACATTTCGTTCGACTAATCTTAAATGTTTAGTGAATTGTTTAACGATGAAATGTCTAATGTTTGAAAGTTTAAAGAGTTTAAGTTTGAGGTTAAGTTTATATGCGTTTATACAGCAGTTTATACAACATTTCTCTTAAAAACGTTTAATTTTTAATTTATATCCATTTCTTCTTGTAAATGACTTCGTATCCCGGTCAAATAACTTCTTATAATTTACATTATCAAAGTCGTTTATCAGTTTTAAATACACGAATTGATTTTCTAAGCCGATGCTTTTCAAATGGACATACTCACATACAGTATATCTAGTTCAGTTAATCTTTCCTCAAATGTTTTACCTCTCAGTTATGCTCATTTTGATTCCTCTACCCTCAATCCTTTCTAACTTATCAGTGTCTTTTCTCGAGTATAGGCTGTCTAATTTAGAGATTGAACCTAGGATAGGTTTACTGTATATCAAGAGGCCTAGGTCTAAGGCTTGGCTCAGGGTCACAGGTTGGTTCTTAATCTTGAGACACTTTACCAGCTGAGGTGTAGCCAAATAAATGAAGTTAATAAATGCGTGAAAGATACTTAAAGACCTAAGCCTACATAGAATAAATGAATAAATAATGTGCACAAATATAATAGTTTTACTTTACGAGATAACCTATAAATGCGAGCACAGAAATAGACTCGCGTTGCAATTTCATATTTTTTAACCACAATGCGCATGCGTCTCGGAGTAAACAATAGAACATCAACTTATTATACAAATGAAATGTTTAATTTCGACACCTTTATGTATCTGAATCATTTAATCACCGTTTTCAGATATCTGAAATATCTAGAAAACATTTCAGAATAGCTATTATTTATTTCAGAAAGCTAATTTCATCATAAAATGTCGAGTAGACGTTTCATATATATATATAGTAATCAAACGTCTACTACCATTTAGAATGCCGTCATAGATTAATTAGAGCGAATGAGACTGTTTGAGGGCACATCTTTAAAGTCAAGGTTTTGAGACGGACAATGTAAAAAGGAGGGTCAAATTATGTTGTACATTTGATTCATACCTTAATGAATACCCCCACGAATAAAAATGCCAGATGAGTATAATTGATATATCTCAATGGGTAGATTGTACTGTATATATATATATATATATATATATATATATATATATATATATATATATATATATATATATATATATATATATATTTCCATTCGTCTCCCTCCTTGACCTCGAAAGACGCGTAAACTTTTAACCTTTGACGTCACTGTGACCTCTTTGACATATCCTTCATTATTTTCGAGGTACAACATCCCTGTAACCTTTTTCCCCCATTCACGAGAGTCTCTTACAGGTTTCTTAGAGAGACTTTTTACAGGGATTAGAGTCCTTCTGCCCATTTATAAGGGAACGTGTTTTGAAACTGAGCTCGTATAATCTGGTTTCAAAGTCCACCTTTTGAGAACATTAATATTTTATGCCAAAATTACTCCTTCATTGATGACTCGAAAACGCATTAGAGGCGTACACCAAACGCTCATAAATTAATAAATTAGTTCTTAAAACGTCTCTCTCTCTCTCTCTCTCTCTCTCTCTCTCTCTCTCTCTCTCTCTCTCTCTCTCTCTCTCTCTCTCTATGGATTAGGTGAGGTGAAGTTGCGTTTCTGCCGTTACGATTTCTTTTTTTCTTTCTTTTGGGTGGCTGGATGCACGTGACGGGTGAGGGCATGGTGTGCAGAAAATCTGATTTCTGCTCTTAATTCCCGTTTCCACCCCTTTCCTGTAGAAGCATTTCGTCACTTTGCCGGCTTTGCCCACTTGGGCTACTCTGAAGTGGGTCATGAGGTCTTTGTTGCACCGATATCTCGGTAAATAGAGCCGTAAATATTTTGTATAAAATCAAAAACAGTATGGTCGAGGTTTTTGTAACTATGCTAAGTAGTTGATGTGCGATCGACAGAAATATATTATTGGTTAAGTTATACAGCGATGCTATCTAGTATACGATCTCTACGTGTGCATAGTATAATTGTAGAATTAGCTTATATATTCTCTTTCTCGTAAAATTTCCTTGGCTACTTTTCCAGGGTCAAGGTACTTTTTCAACCTTTTTCCGTACGCGGAGGGTGTGGGGAGAGCCTTATGCTTTTCTATCCAGTTTTCTACTACTGCTAGAATAATTAAACAATGCGGATTTTAACAGCAAGAACCTCCTCGAGTGGACCGAAAGGTCTTTAAGGGTTCTCTCTCTCTCTCTCTCTCTCTCTCTCTCTCTCTCTCTCTCTCTCTCTCTCTCTCAACAGCAAAGGGCCAATTAAAAATTCTGTAGGTCCCCTAAAAAACAGAAATGGCATACTGAAATTTAGTGATATGCTGTAGATATAACTAGACTCTAAACGAGTTCTTCGTTACAGTTTTCACGGTAGAAGATTTAACTGAAATACAAAATCCCCAGATTACATATTACGGTGACCATCCATTGAAGACCTTAATTTTTACGAGACATGAAGTGCAGCAACTAATTGACAAGATGAAAAAGTACAAATCACCCGATCCTGACTAATTTCTTCCAAGGGTACTAAAAGAGGTTAGCCACAATATTGTTGATGATTTCAAACAATCATTCGGATTAGGGAACGTTCCAGCCGATTGGAAATTGGCAAATATAACACCAATCTTTGAAAAGGGGGAGTGGCAAAATCCTTGTAATTACCGCCCGATTATTTTAACGTCAGTTGTCAGCAAATTGTTGGAATCCATTATGACAGAACCTATCGTGTATCACCTTGAATCAAACAATTTGATTTTTTTATTCTTATCATGGATTCGGGCTTCATAGATTTTGTCTAACAAACTTGTTAGAAGTTTGTTCATCATACGACTCAACTAGAGCAGTAGATATTGTGTATCTCGACTCTGAAAAGCCTTTGACAAAGTCCCTCACGCGAGATTGATGACTAAAGTTAGAAGACTAGGAATTACTGGGCTCGTTTACAAGTGGATTGAAGATGGCTTGAGAGATAGAAAGGAGAGAGAGTGGTAATAAATGGAGTGGCTTCGGAGTGGGCCTCCGTCACCAGGGGTTCCCTAGGGTTCCGTTCTGGGTCCTTCACTTTTTATCATGTATAAGGTTGTAACATATATTCTGCTCGATTTTTTAGTTCATTCAGAACAAAAATTAAAGGACTTATAAGGACAAATTTGCTCGAATTTTTAGTTTATTCACAATAAAAATTAAATGACATAATGATAAATTAATCATCAATATAATTCCCTTCTTTTTCTATAACCTCCTCCCACCTGTAGAAAAGTTTTTTATGCCACGTTCGAAGAAATCCTTTGGTTTCGAGTTAAAAAAAAGCGATCACTTCGTTTTCGATAGCTTCCCTGGATTGCAACTTTTGTCCATCTAGGTGGTGGTGTAGACTTCTGAATAAATGGTAGTCTGAAGGTGCGATGTCCGGAGAATAAGGTGGATGAGGCATTTTTTCCCAACCAAATGCCTCCAATTGGGTAGTGATGATTCGAGCAGTGTGAGGGCGCGCGTTATCCTGGTGGAATAGAACACCTCTGCGATTAATTAATACAGGACGTTTTTCTTGTAATGCCATCTTCAGTCGTTGGAGTTGTTGGCAGTAGACTTCAGCTGTGATTGTTTGGTTATCTGGCAGAAGCTCAAAATGAATAATTCCTTGCATATCCCACCAAACGCATAGCAAAATTTTCTTTGGATGGGGTCCATTCCTTGGCTGAGGTTCAGGCTTTGTTTCACGACTAAGCCACTGATGTCGACGCTTAATATTGTTATAGAGGACCCTTTTTCATCCCCAGTGACGATCCGATTAAAAAACGGTGCCTGCATTGCCGAGAATGCAATGATGTGCAAATATCGATTCGATATTGAAGATTCGCTTCTGGCAAATCATGTGGAACCCATTTTCCAACCTTCACTACTTTTCCTAACAGCTTCAAATGACGGTGAATGGTCATATGGCTAACGCCGAGTTGCAGGCCAATTTCTCTTACAGTTACCGTTGAGTTTTCCTCCAGTGTTGCTTTCAGTAACTCTTCATCTAACTCATTTGGTCGTCCTCTTCGTTGATGATCTTTCAGACTGAAGTCTCCATTTCTGAACTTCTCAAACCATCTCCTACACATCCATTCGCTCACAACATCATTTCCATAAACTCTTTGAATGTTTCTTGCGGATTCACTAGCGTTAGATCCTTTATGGAACTCATACAGCATCACATGTCGAATATGCTCTTTCGTGGGCTCCATGTTTTTTCAATTACTGTAATATCGTAGGGGTGGCGTTGTAACTGTATGAAAAACACCAGAGAAAATATTTATTAGCCTAAGCCTACACTAGTCTAAGTCATTCTGTATCGTGATAAAACCTGTGCGAACCTGTCGCCACGTGTATTTTGCAACATTTCTAAAACTATTTCACATTATCTTGAGGTTTTTCTATTATCTATCGTCCGTTTTCTAATCGAGCAGAATTTATGTTACAACCTGATATATTAACGATCAAGACGGTGGGCTCCTAAGTACAAATTCTAAATTTGTAGACGATACCAAATTAGGAAATAGTGTAAGTAATGAGGGGCGTTAAGAACGCTTCAAAATGATCTTGATGGGTTGGACGAATGCTCTGGTACTTGGCAGATACCATTCAACTTGGACAAATGTAAGGTAATACGCATAGGTTAAAGGACCCGAAGACCGATTACTCTCTGTTGGGGAAGAACTTGATTGAGACTGATTCAGAAAAAGACTTGGGAGTTTATATTAGTAATAATCTCAAACCGTCAAAGTACTATAGAAAGGTTGGAAAGGGTACAAGCAAGGTCCACAAAATTGATCCTTTCAGTGAGACTGCAACCAACAAAGAGTAGAACGCTTAAATCTGTTTACCTTAGAGACTAGGAGATTGCGCGGTCAGCTTATTCGTTTTCAAGATGCTCAGTGGAATAGACAGGGAAATTACCTTCATTTAATACCAATCCGACAAGAAATAATGGTTTTAAATTGGAACTTAAAAACATTTAGTACCCCTATCTGTGGTAATTTCTTCTATAAAATAGTTAATATCTGGAACTAACTTCCCTCGGAGATTGTTTCAAGCCAAAGTGTAAACACGTTTAAAAAGTTCTGAATGCACTTAGAGTTTAAGACTCTCCTCATGTGTAATATAATTTAAGAAAATAGTAGTATAACGTAACCCTGCGGGAATTTAAGCACTTCCCCCTCCACTTAATTCTCCCCCCACTTTAGAGAGACGTCTCTGGTTGATTTTGCCCTACATTGCATGATCAACCATCGAGCAACTCATTTTTTTATCGTTTGCTTCATAAACACCTCTAAGTGGGAGACTATTGAATTGGCCGTAGCAACAACACTTATTCTCTATAAAGGACAAGTACACGGGGATAGATACAGGGACTTCCCACTGGTATTCCTCACCTCACCGAAGAGAGATTTTCTCTACAGAAAACACGCTCACAGACTTGCCTGCTTGGTAATGTGTCTAAGAATAGAGTAGAAAAATATTTTGTAGAAACACGTAATTTCATAACGAACTAAAAAAAAAAAATTTAAATGCATGGCATGGATTAGGTGAGGTAGAATTGAGTTTCTGCCTTCACGATTTCTTTCTTCTCTTTCTCTTTGGTGGCTGGATGCACGTGACGGGTGAAGACATGGTGTGGAAAATCTGATTTCTGCTTCTCATTCCCGTTTCCACCCCTTTCCTGTAGAAGCATTTTATCACTTTGTCGGCGTGATTGCTTTGCGCATCCATGGGTGTAGACATTGAGAGTTTAACCTTTACCTCTCTCTTAATTCTTTTAGAGCTAACCTGAAGTGGGTCATAGGGTCTTTGTTGCACCGATGTCTTAGTGAATAAAGCCGTGAATATTCTGTATAAAATCAAAACCATATGGTCGAGATTTTTGTAACTATGCTAAGTGGTTGATGTGCGATCGGCACAAGTGTATTACTGGTTTATTTATAAAGCGATGCTGTCTAGTGTACGATCTCTCTGTGTGCATAGCGTAATTGTAGAGCTAGCTTATATATTCTCATTTCTGTAAAATTTCCTTGGCTACTTTTCCAGGGTCAAGGTACTTTTTCAACCTTTTTCCCTACAGGAAGGGAGCGGAGGGTGGGGGGAGAGCCTTATGCTTTTCTACCCAGTTTTCTACTGCTGCTAGAATAGTTAAAAAATGCGGATTTTAACAGCAAGAACCTCCTCGAATGGACCGAAAGGTCTTTGAGGCTTCTTCTTGTCCTTGTAACTCTCTCATATATGGAAGAATTTACACATTTTTCTTCTTTTGTGGGGGAAGACACCAAGCGCTTTTGTGTTTATGGAAGTCAGTATATATTATTAGCACATTATCATTATCAGGTCTTAAAATTATATATATATATATATATATATATATATACACACAACGTTTCGGCTGAAATACGACTGAACTTCTCAAAAGTCATCAGTTAACTGCAAACTTTTGGTAAGGTCAGTTGTGTTTCTACCGAAACGTGGGAACTCGTAGTAAAATATTTATTTCAATCTGAATATTTTTTTATCTATTTTTTCTCAGAAGAATGTGTCCTGACTTTATATATATATATATATGTTTTTTTTTTTTCTGTTTGTATGCACAGGAAATAATTATTTGTTCTGTAGGCTGTGGAAAAGTGGCGCTGCATTTGAATATTTTCCTACGGCAATATTCCTACGAAGAAATACTTGTACCGCTTTTTCGAAAGTAGAAAATAAATTAATTTTAATTAAACTTATTTTGCATCCTCTGTTCCTTCGTCTTAGTTATAACTTACCAAAATGTATAAGTAGTATCAACGTTCCTTTACTCTCATTTGTGCCATGATTTCTGCCATTTCTACCATGATTTTCAGTCTTCACTGTTCTGCCATTGTCTGGAGAGACTATCTCGTGCGCTAAAACAATAGGACGAGCTGCATCGTCAAGATAATCTACCGACTCATTTGATTGGCCGCACGCTCACCAGCTCTTGTAAGGCGATCGATGATTGGAGCTCTTAATCGATAAGCTAAAACAAAGGAACCAATGAGAGGGATGATTAGATCCCAGCAGACAGACAGAAGTAGATTGAGCGCGAGTTGCACGCTTTCCTCTTCGACCAAATTTATTATAAAAACCTTTAAACGTTACATCATTATTCGCGTTCGTTATTATTAACAGTTCGTGCGAACGATTCGAATTGTTTGAGGGAAATGGCTTCGTTCTGTTTCCGCGAATGTATTTTCCCACACTGGATTCCCGTTTTTACGCGACCTTTAATAAGCTCCTCTACATCTGGCAGCGAGGAGAGAGAAATTTTGTCTTATACATGCGCAAGAAGTAAATTTAAAAAATTGGCAAAAGGGGAACCGTGAAAGAAACTAGATGAAGAGAAAGGGGAAAGAAGAAGAGGGAAAATAGTTTGGGTGAGGGTCTGCCAGTATATAGGGAAGAGGTTGAAGGGGGGGGGGGAGGAAAGTCTGTAGGAAGAGGGAATTATAGGGGTACGATTTAGCGACGTTTATATATATTTATATATATAATATATATTACACAAGGGTCTGCGTGGGGTAGAAAAGAGAGGGAAAGAAGGGGAGATATAGAGTTTTTTTTGGGGGGGGGGGGGGAGAGGGGGTCAAAATAAAAAGTAAAAATTGAAGCAAAAGAATTCTTGATGATATACTAACATGAAATCTCTACAAACATTTAGCACAAAAGAGAGCAAACTTTTCTTATAGTATGGAATATACTAGACTAATATTTTCATACAAAGACCATGTTTGGTCCCAGAATTGATCTATAGAAAAATATCTTGTTTAACCCTAATATTTACTATCTAAATTCATGTCTGTACGATGAATACGGAGACTTAAGGAATATTAAACTCGCTAAGATATATATATATATATATATAATATATATATATATATAATTATATATATATATATATATATATAATATATATAATAGAAATGATATAGGCTATAAATGATTTAAAATGTCTAATGACATCCTCAGGAACACTCAGTGTTCCTGAGGATGTCATTAGACGAAGCGCTTGAGCACCACTCTGTATTTCCTTTCCTTCGTGGTTTTATTCATCATAAATATTTTTCACGTGTTACTTTTGTGAAATAATGTTCACACACACACACACACACACACACACACAACACACACACACACACACACACACTTGCAAATTTCATATTTCGAATACTGTACTTACATGATGTTCTAGAATTTTTTAATTTATTTAATTTTCCGTATAGACCTATTGTATTTGTACTTAAGGTATAAACACGTTTGCAAAATACAATGTTTAAGATGCTGCTGCAATGATGTCGTTTCGTTATTATTGTTGTTGTTTTCGTTTTATAAACTTATTTCACGGATGACCTTCCAAACATCCATCTATGAATGGCATTGAATCTTCAAGTGCACAACCCTCGTCTATTGTGATGCGTTGTTTTTATTATCGATTTTATATTTTATTGACTTTCTTCACCATTACTGCTCTGAATGGAAATTTTACATATATATAAATATATATATATATATATATATATATATATAACCCTGAAAGAAAATAGTTTTGTTGTGAGAGGACCAAAACTATTTAATCAGCTGCCCAAAGACCAAAGGAACACGACTGGTGTTGCGGTGAACATCTTCAAAAGAAGATTAGACGCCTGGCTCAGAACAATCCCCGATGAGCCGGGCGTACCTGGCTATGTGAGGTGGAGAGTACAAGAAACCAACTCACTACTTCACCAGGCCAACTCGAGAGGAGGGGCGACAAGCTTGACCTTCGTTAAATAAGGAATCATCACACGGAACATTTGATATATATACACGGTGAACCAAAAGTAGGTGGACAGTAGGTTGAATACGGTTTGTGTTATATTATATTATAACTATGGTGTTCATTATAATTATGGTGTTTGTGTTATATTATATTAAATATTATAACTAAATTTATTTAAATTTTATTTTGTATTATAGTATACAAAAAAATTAAATATGTATTCTCAAAATAAACGTTATCATTTACTGTCCACCTACATTTGGTTCACCCTATATATATATATATATAAAGTATTTTCATACGAGTGACTTTTATTATATTTATATATTTCGTTTGTAAACGGAATGAAATTTTGTGTACTAGAAGAAAGGAGATAACAATAGGAACGTATTTTCTATAGTCGCAAAATTCGTATAGCAATATTCATATATTGACTTATGATATATATATATATGTATGTATGTATGTATGTATGTATGTGTGTGTGTGTGTGTGTGTGTGTGTGTGTGTATGAGAGGTTTTTTCTTGGATACTTTTTCCATTTGGTCATTTGAAACAAACGAACATTGGTAATGGGGAGCAAATTGTATTTGTTTTGAAGTTATTTTGTGTAAATTCATTGCTTCTTTTACGAGAAATATTGAGTGAAATTTTGTATGCGTGCCAGATGCGATGAAGAATGAACGAGGAAAGATTTGATATTTCTGCCCCATGTACACTGTATACAGTCCATTGAAAAAGTCCTCTCACGAAATTCTTCTTTTTTTTTACTTCTTATTGATATTTATTATTAAGAAACGTGGTGTTTCATTACACGGCATTTTTGGAACGCACCGTATGCAAGCATGGAATGCATTCTCATGTTATAGCAAATTATACAGTGTACAAAAGGCGAGAAACATCTATACCACTTCGGTTGCAACCTTTCATCTCTCGTATTTTTAACATGGCGAAGAATCTACAGACATTATTTAATTGTTTTGTCAACGCCTGTTTTCAAACTGACGTCCGTTCTGGTCCAGGCACTGCTGATAACGCGAAGCAATGGAATCGCAAACATCACGAAACATTTCGTTTGGTATTTGTGTGCATTCTCGTTCAATGGCTGCTCTCAATTCAGCGACTGTTGCAGGTTTTATAGCGTAGACTTTGTCTTTTAAGTATCCCCATAAAAAAAGTCTAGTGGTGTGAGGTCTGGTGAACGCGGAGGGTATTCTACGAAACCCCTTCGTCCAGTCCACATCCACATCGTGCCAAGTACTACTCGCAATACTCCACTCTTCGGTCCGGATCATCTTCATTAATAGCATGGACTAATCTTGGAATGTAACTTTTCCATTGACAGCGCTTCAAAATGCGTTGGACAGACGATTCTGAAATTCCTACCTCACGACTCGCTTGCCGCACAGATTTTCTTGGACTTTGGTGATACGTTTCCAGTACTCTTTCTTGCTTTGTGGGGCTTGTCGATGTCCGTGGTCTTCCGGAACGCTTCTTGTGGACATTCTGAACAGTTCCATCGGCTTCAAACTTAACTCTAATTCGAGTGATGGTAAGTCGCGTTGGTGGATCTGTTTGAAACTCCCTCCTAAACTGTCTTTGCACTTCAACTGCGTTTTCACACTTCCAGTAGCATTTTAGAATGAATTTCCTTTGTTCAAAGCTTAGTCTGACTGCCATTATTAATTCTAATGGGTTTAACTTGGAAAGAAAGAAACATCAATTGAGCTATCAGCTGTTAAAGTGTGTATACATTTTTTTGGGACGCCCTGTATATACAGTATATTACTTACATTGAGCTCTTCGCATGAAGATACCGGTACTCCGTCGTAGTCATTGTAGCGACACCACTTCCCGTTCATCAGTGAAGTTAAGCGACATTGGGTCTGGGTTGTGGTGGATGATGGGGGGGGTCCCTCCTCTACGACCAGATAATGTAGCGGCGCGTAGTTCGGATCTCACGTAAAGCTGTAGGTCCCTTTCGTCATATAAGTCATATGACGCGTTCGGTGGAGAAGGGGGCGAACGCAACATTTTCGAATTATGCCACAAAATGCAGTTAAAGTTTGTAAACTTTAAACCTTTGTATTTTTCCGGTTTATTGAAATGTTGTATGAATTTGAACACATATTTGAGTAAAATATTTTTTGTAATATGTCGATATAATGAAACGCCAAGAAATTTTACAATATTATTTATTGATAGCTTCTGATGTTAACTGGTGTAATCCATTATTTGGTCCTCTTCGTCGAATGTTGTATTACCTGCTTCAACTGTTTCGGTTTCTTCCAGTTCCTTTAACAATCGTGTATAATAGTTCACTGCAGTTGCAGGCATTAGGTCTGATAATTCTTTGAGATCTTTTATTTTTTCCTTAGTTATTGGCAGCAATTGGGAATACATTGGTTGCAGTGTCTGCTGGGTTAGATTGAATAAACTGACACTGTAGGATTTTTTCCCTTTCTGCAGTCTGACGGGATGGCTATTATCTGGGGTTGTGCGGTATGCAGTAGATATTACGTAGCCTTCTTTGTGTTGAAAGTCAAATATTAACTTTCTTGCATCTGTAAATTTAGTAGTTGTTGATTTCCTAATGACAATGCACGTTTTTAGGACGTCAAAATCGAGAAAATCAGCGTGTTTCATTTCTACAACTAGGAAACGCTGCGAAACGGCTGTAGTTATGGCCGTAACATAATCTTTTTTGGTGTAAATAATATTGCTGTAATTATTTTTTATATTTTGTTCAATTTGGCCAAATTGAGCATCAAAGGGCATTGTCGAGTGACCAGAAAGTAGATAGATGTGTTCAATGTGAAGCAATGATGCGGAGTGAATTTCTCTGAGATACATTAAAACCTAAATTTTACCGTGAAAGAGTGCAGACTAATATCTAATTTTTTGCATAGGTAAAGCAAAGGTTTTAAAGGATAATTATACGACAAAAAACTCATTTTTCGAATTTTGTGGCGTTCGCCCCTTCTCCACCGAACGCGTCATATAACCTTTGCTGTTACGAAGGTTAGATACCGTCTCCCCCCCCCCCCACCTCCTGAATAAGAAAGAGTTTCTCTTCGTATGAAACCTCATCTTGCGCTTCATGCTAACAGTGGATGGCGTTTTCGTTTTGAAAACAAATACGTAATTTATGGACACCCTGTCTTTCCAGCTGAATAACTGCGATTGTCTCGAATTTACTGTACAAATTAAAATACCTTTGTAATAACACAGTAATAATGTTTGGGGGTTATTTACTCCCCTTCGAAACGGCGAAGGTCACGTTACGGAGCGGACCCACTACAACTTTACGCGGTATCTGACCCATCTACGGGTCGCCACATCATTTAAATGCAGAGAGGGGACGGTCACCCATCCAATTATCGAACAAATCTGTAGCGTCACCTAACCTTGCTGATCTAAATGGAAGCGGTATTACGACGTGGCCACGCACGACGTATCCAAAAACTTGGTAAATGCATTGAATTTTTTTGTATAATTTGCAAAAAAAAAAACAATAAAAAAATGCATTACACGTAATAATAATATAGACAGAAAACTTTTTCATATATATATATATTATTAATTCAAAGCTGGGCACTTGCGGTTTTTTTTGCGGTACTGCGGTACTACCGCACTACCAAACCGGTACCGCATAACGCAGTACCGCAAAGGATCGCTGAAAGTACAGCAGTACCGCTACCGCATTTTTTGCGGTACTGCGTTATGCGGTACCGGTTTGGTAGTGCGGTAGTACCGCAGTACCGCAGTACCGCAAAAAAAACGCAAGTGCCCAGCTCTGTAATAATAATAATATATATACACACACACACACACACTGTATATATATATATATATATAAGAAAGTAGGGAATGGCATTGGGAAGAGGGTAACACTCTGCTGACAACTAACTTAATCCGTTTTTCATTTTGCCAAACCCAATTACAAGACTTCTTCTGTACCTGTAGCGTTAATTTAGGTCTTGAAAACTCCATTCCAAAAATCTTAAACTGCTCAGAAATTTTCTCTTTCAATAGAAAACAAACTTCTTTAGCAAAGTTTTATAAGGGAAGATTGCTCTCGGCAATATATATATATATATATATATATATATATATATATATATATATATATATATTATATATATATATATATATATATCTGCGTGGGTGCAGTGATATAAAAATGTTATTTGGAGTTGAAGTTATAAATTTGTTAACTTTTACACACTAAAAACTGTCCGCTGTGTGTACCTTATATCCGAACGGAAAAAAAAGGGATGAAACGTACTCTAGCTGTAAAGTATGTAAAGAGTACAGCTGTAGACGGAAAGTACACTGAGAGGTTTGTTGTTATCCTTGGAAGTGTATTTTTTACTTAGTTTCAGAGGACACCACTCGTCAGCTACTCTCTGTCTACTATCTATTTACTATGTGTGTACTCTTGAAGTACTTTATATTTTACATAATATGTTTAGTACTTTTTAGCTTCGCTCGGATTTAAAGTACGTAGAGCGGACAATTTTTTTAAAGTGTAGTTAAGGGAGGTTAAATTAATAAATTCATCTTTATACAAGTTACTGCTCACTTAATGACATTCCCATTCGGCGCTGAGTGGGAATGTGTTAATATTTGCTAACCTAACTTATTTTAACCAAACAGAACCTAACTTAACATTAGCCTAACCAATCAGAACCTAACTTATCGTATCGTAACTAATCGTAACTTCAGCCGGACCAAATTGGGAAAGGTCGTGGATGAGAATGACACGAATTGGGAAAGGTCGTGGATGAGAATGACACGAATTGGGAAAGGTCGTGGATGAGAATAACACGAATTGGGAAAGGTCGTGGATGAGAATAACACGAATTGGGAATAGACCGATTTGAAAATACTTCGTTTGAGATTCTCACTTTATCACTTTCCCATTCTTGGTCGCGGAATCGAATGGGAATGACTTTGAATGAGAGTAAACCGAGAATGTGACTCAGTTTCAATTATATTTCGAATTACGTAAATTGTATTTGTAATTATATTAATTATATTTAATTACATAATAATTGTTCTGGTATATTCCTTATTATTACGTAAAAGTAACCTTGAATTATTGCTATAATTTTATGCATTATGCATTATATACAATCGGACAACAGTCCAAGCTTTTGTCTCTTCGTTCCATGATATTCATTCATTCATTGATTCATTCATTTTTGGGCGGAATTTTTTTTTTTTTTTTTTTTTTTTTTTTTTTACCGTTATAGATTCATTCCCCCTAGCTTAGCCCTCCTCCCATCCTCAGTCTCCGTCCCCTCCGTTAGAAAGTATGTTAGATTTTCCATAATATTTTAACGGTTGATTTGTCACTTACATAAAACATTTATTTAAAAATTATAATTCTAAATACGCCTTTTGTTTTTATTTTTAAAAAAATTATCCTTTAATTAACAGGATGTTATTCTCTCTCTTTGCCTTAATAATAATAATAATACTGCTTTGCAATATCCTAAATAATAATTGTATGTTTTTCAATGAATTCATTAAAACATCAAATGCAGTAGAGAACAGGTTGGTCCTAAGCTCATGAACCAAAGAATCTCGGAAAACAATTAATAAAAAATAGATAAGTTCCTGCTCTTTAATTAAAATCTGTACAGAAAACGAGAAACCATAATGGTATTTCTTAATACAAATAAGTATGTGGGATTATAGGACTTATACCCATTTCGTCGACAAGACCAAAACATCGGCACTCTATAAAACTAACCTAACCTAACAACTTAACCTGGCGTAACCTAACTTAACCTAACCTACCCTAAACTAACTTAACCTAACCTACCCTAAACTAACTTAATTTAATTTAACCTAATAATAACTTGTCGTTAGAATGTCAAGTCGATCAGATAGATGTCTTAAGGCCGGGATTATATATGCCAAATTTCTGTTGACGGATTAAAAACTGCAAAAGAATGGAAAGTTGTTATGAATTACATTACGTATTTATAGTCAAAGTACGAGTATACACAGGGTGATCCATTTAAAACCGTACCCAAATTTTTAAAATAAATTTAATTTGAGTTCGGTTTTAAATGGATCACCCGATATATGAACTTGCGTAATTGGGTATTTTCTTCGTTAAATTAACATATATAAGACTCGCTCATTTAACATAGTCGAGCCTTCACTAAATATTGAAATAATTGCAAATGAAATACGCGGACTACTTTTCAACTATCAGCTATTTGTATGGAGATCAAATAAAATATCATTAAAGGGTTTGTTTGTTGCACTTTTCAGTTTCATTAGAAACTCCTCCCTTTCTATTCCAGACCAACTCTATCCATTCTAATAAAAGGGTTTATCCGTGATTTTACCGAGTCGGCTTCACTTCGTGTCGGATATAATAGACTAATAATCGATCGGGGACACGTATTTTTTAAATCCGGAAGAAATAAAGGAAGCTGCTTATATTCGATTAATTTTTGTGTTTATAAATATTGCCAGTCATAATTCTCACGAAAGAACTTAATGTCTTCGTATGCTTTTGTACAGATACGTTAATGAATCGCTGCTGTTGTTGTGAAGGAAAAGTCAAATCTCAATTTGATTATATGTAAGATTGATTCGTTTGTAAGGAATTAATAGGTGAAAAATATGAAACCACAATATGAAGCGCATTTATTCGAAACACGAGCTTTCGGCATATACCAAGGTCTTCATCTGGTGTCACTGGTTTTTGAACTGTTGCTTGTATAATTATACATGTATTGTGGAGTATTTATGTCTTTATTATCTTAACTCAAACTTCTCTTAATTGAGAATATTCACCTAACACATTATAATGTATGTCTGTTGTCGGGGGGTGAAAACCTCGTTTGTATTCAAAGGATATATTATCGGTCACGCCTACCTTATGACTCAGTATATATATACAGGGTGTTTGAAAACTTTCTGTACAAATTGTAATGGGGGATAGGCAACACCAAGACAAACCCTTTTCGTCTATAAGTGTATGTCCGCTGACGTCACCATTCGGCGCGAGAGGGCGCCGCTGCAATTGGCTAAAAGCTTAAGTGGGCTAGACTCGCGCTTGCCGCGGGCATTCTTAAATCGGACGTAGTACGCGTAACATGGAGCGCTTCACGACTGCTGAGATGGCTGACATGCATATGGTGTATGGGGCTGCCAATGGAAACGGAAGAGCTGCTGTGAGGTTGTACCGACAGCGCTTCCCAAACAGACGTGTGCCAAACCACCAAACGTTTGCGCATTTGCATCGGCGACTGCGAGAAACTGGAACATTCCATGCAAACATGCATGACACTGGTCGGGAGAGAAACGTGCGCACTCCTGACATGGAAGAAGAAATCCTACGGCGATTTGAGGACAATCCAAGCGCAAGCACGCGAGGTGTTGCACGTATCCTCGGCGTGAACCACGACCTGGTCTGGAGAGTGTTGCACGAGCAGCAGTTACATCCGTTTCATCGTCAGAGAGTCCAGTCCGCATTACAACCTCGGGATTACCCTCTTCGTGTGGAATTCGCACGCTGGTTTCTGCAGCAGACAGCGGTGCAGCCTAATTTTCTGGCTTATGTGCAGTTCTCAGATGAGGCCTGTTTCACACGTGAGGGTGTGTTTAACATGCACAATTCTCACGTGTGGGCGCACGCAAATCCACATGCTACACGGGTGCATGCTCATCAAGAACGGTTCGCCGTCAATGTTTGGGCGGGTATCGTCCATGGCAAGTTGCTGCTCTTGCAACACTCTCCAGACCAGGTCATGGTTCACACCGAGGATACGTGCAACAACTCGCGTGCTTGCGCCTTGGATTGTCCTCAAATCGCCGTAGGATTTCTTCTTCCATGTCAGGAGTGCGCACGTTTCTCTCCCGACCAGTGTCATGCATGTTTGCATGGAATGTTCCAGTTTCTCGCAGTCGCCGATGCAAATGCGCAAACGTTTGGTGGTTTGGCACACGTCTGTTTGGGAAGCGCTGTCGGTACAACCTCACAGCAGCTCTTCCGTTTCCATTGGCAGCCCCATACACCATATGCATGTCAGCCATCTCAGCAGTCGTGAAGCGCTCCATGTTACGCGTACTACGTCCGATTTAAGAATGCCCGCGCGGCAAGCGCGAGTCTAGCCCACTTCACCTTTTAGCCAATTGCAGCGGCGCCCTCTCGCGCCGAATGGTGACGTCAGCGGACATACACTTATAGACGAAAAGGGTTTGTCTTGGTGTTGCCTATCCCCCATTACAATTTGTACAGAAAGTTTTCAAACACCCTGTATATTATATATATATATATATATATATATAATATATATTCCACCTTTGACATGCTAAGTGAACTGTATATAAACTGTGCTGCGACTCTAGTTGCGAAAGTTATTTTGTTATTCAAAGAAAATAGACCGTTTAGAAGACCATGGCAACTTCATTCAAGGTATTAACTGCCCTTCAGTCTGCACCCTGTAAACAAAACTTGTATCGTACCTACAAGTCAACTGAGTAGTAAATTTTTTGTTAGGTTCTCGACTTCTCGGTTAGCTAACCACAATTTTATCCCATACGATACCGAATATCACATTGAAAGTTGTATGCAACTTATCATTAGTAATTTTTTAACTTTTCATACCTTTTCTATATTAACGATTTGGTAGGACTGGGGGCTTGATTATGAAGTGTTGTCGACTAAAGTTAACAATTGTGAACATTTTTTGTTTTATTTAAAAAATAAGGGTTTATTAGACTTTTAATAGAGCATGCAACTTCATGTAAGTGGGTTTTTTTTTTTTGTAAGTTGGATTAGGTTATATCCATTACAGACTCTATTTGTCAACAATTAAAAATTTTCTCGAACTTCTACTTCAAGAAGGTCTTTCGCACAAAATAAGATATTTTAATACGTTTATCTTTAGTAATTCGTTAATTAAATTCTCCTTTTTATCGCATAATTTTATGACCTCTATAAAATTTGTCATATTTTCGAACGACATATTCACACCTTTCATAATAATAATTAACTAGCCTAGTCCTTGCGATTTGGAACGTACATCCACCACGCTTAAGTGAGGTGAAAATCTAATGACTCTATACGCTACACCAACTAGTCCCATGTTTAACTATTATTTATAGATTTATTTACAATTTCCGTTTACCAAAACCACTTATTCATGGCATAAAAGGAATTTATTGGTTATTTTATTTTTTTTTTTAAATAAAACAAAAAAATTGTCAACTATTATTAATTTTTACTCTGTCTATTAAAATAAGTAATTCACCTTTTGGCCGGCCGCGCAGGATCGTCTTGCGACTCACGACTCGAGTCGCGTGTGATTTTACATTAACAGAATGGGAGCCCCGCATACTACAGCGACCGCTACGCGATTCTGGGGAATCGCGTCGCGGTCGCTGCAGTGTGCGGGGTTCCCATTCTGTCGATGTAAAATCACGCGCGACTCGAGTCGTCAATCGTGAGTCGCGAGACGATCCTCTGTGCGACCCGCCTTAGTAGCATAATTTTTGTGTTGCAGAAAGGGCTTTGTTCAAATTTAGCCTTCTGAATGAAGGTAAAGACAGTTGTGTACGGACGTCTTTATCTTCAGCATAGTCTATCAGTACGTACGACCGTACACTGTAACAGTAAAGTTTCTAAAGCATTGACGTTGATGTACCTAAATGGGTTTTTTCGTAACTTCTTATAACGTTCCGAGTAATAAAGGGTTTCTAACATTGACCGGATAGGTTCCCATTTTGGTATAGGGCCAAAAAGAGAGTCAGTAAGTTTCCAGTTAGTGTTTGTGTCCCCAATTTGGCTCTAAATCTGAGAGGAACCTTCCCTTAACCTATTTTGACAGTAATAATGAACGAAACTATTTCAACTTTTTATGTCATAGGGAACTTTACTGTTTACAGTGTATGTGCCAGAAGACTAAAAAAATTTATTTTTGCTTTTCAAAAAAGTTCTGATTACAGTAAATTGGCTGAAATAGGTTACTTCGTAGTTGTTAATAACTTAAGTTCTTATATACAGCTTTTATCTTATCGATATAAAACGTAATTAGACCTATAAAAAGAAATTAATTTGCCGTCATTGATTTCTTTTGCTGATATATATATATATATATATATATATATATATATAATATATATATATATATATATATATATATATATAAAGAAAGCCATTGCATGATACTTAGATAAAGAAAAAAGTGATAAGATGCCAGATGTACGAGTACGCTTCGTATATAGGGAGATGAAACTATTGTTGAAAACTAATCTGTTTCCTTACTGTAAGAGCTAAATTTAGAATGCTCATAACGTTCCTAAACTTTATGCTTTTGTTTTTATATAAATTAATGTATACGTATTCCATCATGTTGTTACTCTGATTACTCTGTAATTGTTTATTTTAGAACGTTCTAATACATGTACATGTCAGGAATGTCATCATGAGCAATACTAACATTTTGTCAACACTCTTACTACTTTAACTTAACGTAACTTAACTGGGCCGAACTTAATTTAACTCAAACTCACCCAATCCGTAGGTCACTTGTCGACAGGATGTCGCGTTGGCGAAGTTGTTACACAGCTGGAGCAATTAGTTTATGCACATTTTCTTTCTAAGTTCGCGTTTTACTTTTTAGAGATTCCTTCGCTTTCCCGCCACACACACACACACACACACACACACACACACACACACTAAGCATAAATTTCAGATAAATATAGCGAAAAACTATTTAAATCCAAATGAATCTAAATTGTTTCCGTAATAACTTTATAACAAATTTGGTACGTTGTTCAGTGTTTTCATAGGGCTGTCGGAACACCGCTTCCTGCATGAACATCGCAAAATCAAGCCACGTTGGATCTGGGTAATAGCTGGATGAGTGACTGCCCTCTGCGTCCAGATGATGTAGCCACCCGTGGTTCCGATTCCACGTTAAGCCGTAGGTCCTTTCTGTCATATGATCCCCCAAGCTGTTAGTACGGAGGCAGAACCATTTAGTCAAGAAGAATCGCGTCTTATAAGTTCAATGAATGGAAATATCTGTTCCTTCAAAGAAATTGTAAAGATAAAGTTTAACTTGAATCAGATTAAAAATTTAAACTTTAGCTCCGAACAATGTACGATAATTGACGACAAAATTAACAGAAAACTAAGTAGTTTAAAAACATCTTTAACTTCTGTCACGAAGCAATTATGTTAACCTTGGTAACACGACAGATTACTTAACAATTGAAATACCATGAAATCATTGACATTTTTATGCCCATTTTATATCTTTAATTTTAGGGTATAAGCTTTTATGAGGTACTTCCGTTAGTAATAGTCAAAAAAGAATATCGTAAGATAGATAAACTATAGTTCTTTGGATGCACACGGTATAAAGATGCTCCAAAGTTATGTAATTTAACAAATGTTTCCAAAACTTAATACTTTATCCTTCTTTTCAACTTGTAAAGCAATTCTTTTGTTAAATTTTTTGTTGTAAATTTTTTTTTTTTTTGGTAATAAATATTTAATTACTATTTTTATTTTTATTCTTTATAATAATAATTATCCTCAGGACAAAAAAAACACACACACACATATATATATATGTATGTATGTGTGTGTGTGTGTGTATGTATAATGTAAATTTAGTCGTATATTATGAAGACTTCATCTTGATATAACGTCTGTAGCATATAATTAAACAATAAAACCGTCATTTTCTCATATACGCAATACAGAAAACAATAGCAAAAGAGATTCATTTTTAATCTTCTCTCGCGAGCAAACCGCCCAAATTTTGTGACCTTTTTCTCACCCCTGAAAATATCAAAATTTTGACACTACATCCGACTCCTCAATGGCTCAAGTGTCTTTAATTTAGGCTCCATGTAGCCCAAATAATGCAAAATTGGGCTATAAAACCCCCAAACGATGGAATTGTATGAACATGGGCAAATTCTTGAATTCAGAATTTGTGAAATGACAGTGTGTGAAGCTCAGTTCCCTCTTGTATTGATCTTACTTCTGTTGGCTTAAAGACGAAAGGCTAGCGTGAATAGGAACGCTGGAAACGTTATAGGGAGAGGGCTTCAGGGAGAGTCGCAGAGAGAGAGAGAGAGAGAGAGAGAGAGAAGGCGGAAGGAGAGGGGACGTAGAGAGGATAGCAAATAAGTTTAGAAGAAAAATATTAAAAGGAAAGAGAAAGAGGAAGAAAATGCAAATGGAGGAATGCCAAAGAAGAGAAGAGACGTAAAGAAACAGAGAGACATTGAGTTAAAAGGCGACCACACACACACACACACACACACAACACACACACACACACACACAGCTAAGAATTAAAGAATTTAAACGCAGACTCACACAGAGGAGTAGATAGATAGATAGATAGATGGATGGACGAGACAAAAAATGTACAATTGTAATAATAACTTGCGAATTGAAAAGGCACAAAACTTAAAAAATTACGACAACATTAAATAAAATATAAAGTCTATGGAACTTAGCTTATATATATATATATATATATAATATATATATATATATATATATATATATATATATATCCTAATTTTAAAGATGAAATGTGTGATCCAAAAAGATGCATTATTGGATTGCATATAAAGTCAAATGTTTCATATTACTGTAATGTAAATTGGAAAAAAAAAAAAATAGGAAAATTTATTTCATTCCTTTACTGAATAAATTGTATACCTGCTGGTTTCTGTAATTTTACAGTATCTATCTAGTTATCTATCTATCTATCTATCTATCTATCTATCTATCTATCTATCTATCTATCTATCTATATATATATATATATATATATATATATATATATTATATATATATATATATATATATATAACTCTTCCCTTCACAGGCAATAATAGCATTAAGTATTTTTTTTTTTATCAGATATTCACGTAAATGTGAAATTTATTGGTTTAATTAGACATGATATTTTTTAATTTTAGTAATCGATGAGGAAGCTTTATAAAGAAGAGTATGTGCTCTGAAGTATATATATATAATATATATATATATATAATATATATATATTATATATATATATATATAAAATAAAATTGGGTTGCATAAATGAGCCTTCAACTAAAATAGGTTTAATGAAAAGGAATCCTTAATGACAACAAAGTTTCATTCGGAAGAGCAAATTGGCCTTAATTCATATTTTGAGTAAGAAAAATAGAAGGAAAATTTGAATGCATAAAAGCAATAAAGAAATCAATCTATAAAGAAAATAAAATCTCGCTTCAAACAATTCGCGTTTCGAAAATTTAATATTCAAATCACCTCTTCTGGCTCCTTAAAAAAACAGGCATAGTTTACCTATTATATATAGTGAGGGGGTACTGCGGATGAGAGAGAGAGAGAAAGAATGAAAATATATAGAAATGGTGGAGGAGTAGGAAGATGTGAGGGTGTTAGTCAGAAAGCTATGAAAAGACCGCAAAAAGCCACAGAGTATGAATAAAAAAAAGGTTGTCAAATAAAATGGGAAAGAAATTGAATAGAAAAATTGAATACTTTAATTTTACCTATTTCATATTTGTTACTTTAAAAAAAAAAAAAAAAAAAAAACCGAACAAACTATAATTTTTTTAGCATTATAACTTAAAATAATAATACCAAATTTAACAATTTAATTGATTTAGTTTTAACGACAATTATTTATCTCTCTCTCTCTCTCTCTCTCTCTCTCTCTCTCTCTCTCTCCTCTCTCTCCAAAATATTAAAATTAGAAAATATGTTAAATATTTGTTAAACACTTCCACACAATTCTGTATCTTTTACTCTCAGCCACATTTGTCGTAAACATGATATTAAAAACTAGACCGGCAAACGTGAGGAAGTACAGTTTCGGAAGAAAGTTCACCAAGAAATATAAATTTTGTGAAAAGCTTAATAAATTACTAATTGGGAATCTTCTTTTTTTATATACTCTATATATAGTTTTATTCTTTTTGGTAACAGTAATAAAATTTTAAAGACAACAACGAATCATATTAATTAGTAATTTTTTATGCATTTTACAAATGTTGTGTGTTAATTTCTTTATGATAATATCATTGCTTGAAGATGCAATCGGTGCATGTAAGAAATTACATCGTAATTTACGTTATCAGTTAACACATGCACGAAAAGCGGGGAAAATGGGGGCGAGGGTTTCCTATATAATATATATATACTGTATATATATATTTTTTTTTTAATTCATAAATGGAAAATGTCCCCACCACGATTCGAACCCGTTCCGTCGTAGGTCAGTGGTAGTAGCGTTCATGACTCCTGCTCAAAGAGGTCCTGGGTTCGAAATCTAGTGGAAACAATTTTATACACACACACACACACACATATATAATATATATATATATATTATACATCTCGTTAACCTCGTTGATGTTCCGTGTGTTGGTCTCCACATGAAGGTCAAGCTGATGGCCCCGCCTCTAGGCCTGGCTTGGTGTGGGAGCGAGTTGCTTTCTTGCGGTCTCCACCGCATATAACCAGGTACACCCGGCTCATCTGGTACCGTCCAGAGCCAGGCATCTAGTCTTCTCTCGAGGACTTCAACTTTGACCGCTGTAACGTTTCTGAGGTCCTTTGGAAGCTGGTTAAAAAGTCTTTGCCCTCCCCCCTGACAACCAAGCTATTTTCCTTCAGTGTTGAGGAGGTCCCTCGTCGGGCTATATATATATATATATAGTGTGTGAAATGCAAATAGCGCAACATAAAAATAGTTTTCGTTTCGTCTAAACATATCCATGAAAAGTCATAAATTTTATTTATCCCTTTTTTTATTTGAGTCTGTCCGTTTTTTATTCGTGTTTCCCCTTTCTCCAAATCGATATTTGATTCCTTTCTTGCCATTAACTTCGTATCCGCCAAGTGAAGTATAACACGGATTTCAGATTAAAGTTACTTAAACCTAAAATTTAACTCCAACCACTTTTGGCCAATTTGAGTCCTTTTTTTTTTTTTTTTTTTTAACGCTGCATTTTTCATTTCCATTTTTATTGTTGTTGTTGTTGTTTTTAACTCGATTCGATTTTCTTTAAAGTGTTTATATATATATATATGGGTTTTTTAACCTCCTTCGCAACATCTAAGGTCATATGATGGGGGGAACTTACAGCTTTACGTGGGATCCGAACCACGGGTCGCTACATAATCTGGGCGCGGAGGACGGTCTCCCATCCAACTACTACCCAGACCCAATATCGCTTAACTTCGCTGATCTCCGGGAAGCGGTGTTACGACATTGGCTACGACGTAGCCCATATATATATATATATATATATTATTTCATGAAAATAACACGTGAATGATATTTATGATGAAAATAGCCACGAAGCTAAAAGAAAACACAAATAGTGCTCAAGCGCTTTCAGTGTTCCCGAGGATGTCATTAGACGAAAGCGCTTGAGCACTATTTGGTGTTCTCTTTTTCCTTCGTGGTTATTTTTATCATATATATAAGTGGGCGGCAAAACAAATGTTTGATAGTCAAAAATATTTATTATAATAATTCTCAAATCCTTTAATCCAAAGTAAAACAAGGACTCTTATTGAAATGTGTATACACAACACACACACACACACACACACACACACACACACACATATATATATATATATATATATATATATATATATATATATTATAAGATCTTTAAAGCCACTTCTAACCCTTAATAAATTGTTGAAAATAAGCCAATGGACGTCGGATAATGAATGCTAATGAAATATGGTGTGTATGGTGTCGTACCACGCTTGGAACATTAATTTAAAGCCTCCAAATTTCGAGATCAATACATCAGGGATCAATTGTTTGCATCCCCCATTGACCATGTAGCAATTACATGGTGTTCCCCAAGGTGGTTGGTAAGGGTGTCTGCTCTTTAATAATTTCGTGTTTTTTTAGTGTTCAATCACGACTATGTTTATTTAGATGTTAATCTATACGTGGGTTTTTAGTAGTTTATGGTCTTTAGCTGGGAAAGTGATATAAATGAGAGGATTGTGGAATATAGATTAATTATACTTATTTGGAAAGCGGTTTTATGTGTAATACACCAATTTTCGTATTCCGCATGGCGTTTTTAGTAAATTTTGAAATTATAATGTAATGTTTATTGCTTAAGAAGGAAGAATTTTCATTATTAAAAAAATTATTATTCCTGTGTGCCTGTGGCTGGATGATTATATAGGCCTATGATCAGAATTTAGTTCGTTTTAGGACGTTTTCGTGTATACGCAAGATGTATATTAAATATGTTAAAGCATAGGTCGGATTCTAGAACATTTTCACTTATAGCCATTTTGAAACAGATTACACGCACTGTTGTATCACGTTTAACGATAGCTACATCCGTACACGAAAAATAAAAATTAGTGCGTGTAATTGTGAAACGAAGATATTCACACGAAAAATAAGTAAATAAATAAATAAGTTTAAAAAAATAGAAAAATAGAAAAATAAATATATAAAACAAGAAAATTGGCGCGTACTCCTTTTATTAAGTAACCAAGAAAGCGCCTGTACAAATATAGCAGTCTTCATATCCTTAAATAGAATAATAATAATGATTATTGTAATAAAAACAATAATAATAATAATAATAATAATAGTTTGTTAACATTTATAAATATCGCAATCCAAATTCAATAGATAAATTTCTCCCTCTATGCAATGATGATACTTTTATGTATAATTGTTCTGCATGAATACACACAGACCTTTGAATTACCTCAGTTCTTCGTCATTTTCATTATGCTTTCATTGATTATACATCAGAAGTGAGAAAACTTGAAAAAAAATCATTGTTCCTTTTAATAATGTGAACGAAGATAAAAATTATATTCTCATAAGAATTTTGCAACACTCAGAAATATTTTTGAGCTCCTGCACACGCGCGCGCACACATACACACACACACACACACACACATATATATATACACAAACATGTGCGCATTTGCGCATAATTGAGGTACCGATTTTTTTAAAATATACATATCTAAAAAACTAATTAACCAAACCTAATTTAATCTAACCTAACCCTCGTGCCATCGAACCGAGAAGGACGCAATTGAGGGCTCGAAGAATCTTTTTATGTTGTCCCTAAGTAGTGAGGTACTCGCTAATCGAGCCAAATTTAACACAATCAATTTTTAACTAACTTAACCTTAACAGGACTAACATTTTTTTCCGACAATAAAATTATTTCTAGATTTATTTATAATGTTCCGAGGTACCAAAACTGTAACCTCACAAAAATATTATCCCCATTACACCTGTGAATTATCATACGTTCAACCTCACATATGCCCAGTTGCTTAAGCACATGTTTCGTTACCTTAAAAACCGCGACATTTTTACACATTTTCACATATTCAGTTCTGTATCGCGACATTTACTAATCTAAAATACCTAATAAATTTAATGAAACTAAACCAAACCTACCCTTAATTGTATCCCCTTTTTCATAATAAAAGAACATTTATAAAGATAAATCACCGCGACACTACTGATGTCGTGATATGCACGTTCGTGTCGCGATGGGCTTTGTGTATATCTTCAAGATTTCCGGAGGGAAAACAAAAATGCGCGCGCGCGCTTGCATACACACACACACACACACACACACACACATATATATATATATATATATACATATATAAAATAAATTCTTCAGTTTTGTTCTGAATATATAATTATGTATAATCATTTGTCCATTTTGAATACATTTGATATTTGATCGCCAAGATTTTATTTCATTCCTTATCATTTCCCACGATTCTTCAGTTTTCTCAAGTATTAAATAAACTATTTGTATTCAACATTATCTTCCTTTGTGCAGTATATATAATATATATATATATATATATATATATATATATATATATATAAATAATTAGTTTTGGTATGTTTAAGGTAATTGATGGAATGTAAATTTATATTTAGGGCTGCTTTAAGTAATAAATGTAAAATTTTTGTTCAGTTGTACTCTTGGTGGCAGCTAATGTACATGTATTGTACTTTCATTGTTTTAGTGTTCGAGACGGGTGTTAACAGCATTTAAGAAAAATGGATTCATTGTTGTATATATTGAAAATAATGGGTGTACTGTAAGTTTCGAGAATATAATTAGACAAAAAAGCCACGGTGTAAAGCTTGATGTACTGCATGCGATTATTTACTTGTTCTTATGATCATTCAGTGTAGGCGGTGAGTAGTTTATAATACTCACTCGGTTATCCGTGATTGAGGCGCTGATCATGATCACGGATAACCCAACTTCACGGTTAACTCAGTATACCCCGGCCGGTGGGTGGGTGGTGCGGCCGCTGCTGCGTGCCACACACGGTATTATTCTATTACAGTATAATGTACAATTAAGCAGTTTGTACTCACCACAAGACGTGAAGATCATCCGCTCCCGAAGATTTTAACCTCCTTTATATTAATTGTCTGTAGTATATATATATATATATATATATATATATATATATATATCTTAGAAAGAGTATCTTAATGAGAAAATAGCAATCCTATATCTTGTTCGATCAGTTTTGGAAAATTTTCGTTCTTAACATTAGAATTTTCACACCTTTCCATTGTGTGTTGGCATTAAGGGTGATACTGACTTTGAAAATCCAAGCAAACTGACCCTTAAGCTCCGTCGACACATTGAACATCGATTGATTAATGTTTTCTGCTTGATAAATGATGGAAATATGCCAATTCAAGGTGTGGATACAAAATCTAGGACGAAACGATAGACCGGAAAGTGTATATACGTATATATTATAATAAAATTTTAAAGGCAAACTTTTTTTTTAAAGAAGATTCGTAACTTTTATGTTTTAAATATATAAAAAAAAAGATCTATTAAATGCGGTAATTACGGGAACTATTATACAATAAAAATGTTTGTTTGTATCCGGCGTCATTTGGCAACAAAATCCAGTGTTTGTAATTAATGGTTTTAAAAGGGGAAAAACTTTTTTTGAAAATCTGAATAACAGAAAACGAGGATGCAGTCACTAATCACGAATTAAAAAATTAATATTTTGGACCTGTTTATTAGTTCTTTCGTCCGGATTGGAGTAAGTATATATATATATGAGAGAGAATGTTTTGCTGTTTGAAAACTAATAATGGTGGATGCTAAAAAAAAAATATCTGAGACAAAGATAAATTTTGCTATTTTTGACTCTGTACTAATTTAGGAATTATTTGCCGTGACGTGTCATGAAGTGAATTATCGGAAAATTCGCATTCATATGTATTATGTGTAACAAAGGTAACTATTTTAGCAGCACCCCGTAACTTAGTGGGTAACGCCGTTTCACCACGAGCGAAGTGAAGACATTGAGGTCCGGGGGTCGAATCCCGATAGTGCTGGTAATAATAATAATAATAATACTAATACAGCAGTTAAATCGATGAGCCTCATTATAGTTGGTCTGAGCTCTTTGGTAGTCAGTTTTGGGCCCTCCTCCCTATACTGGAATTTATATATTTAATGACTTACAATTTGCGTGTATTTTATACTGTATCTACAAAGGAATTGTGGATTTGAAACAGAATATAAATTTTAAAACTTGATGGAGAGTTTCAGTGTTATTGCAGGCGAGACATCTCATTTTATCAATTGAATTATTGAATTTAGAGACGAAGAATGATTGTCGTCGTCTTTTATTTCGTTAAAAAATGCCACTCCGTTCAAATTTATAAACACGAAATTGAATAATTCACCTTCATGGGTTCACCTCCCCCACTTCGACTTTGGCTCTTCTGCGCTGCTCTTTCCTATCCCGCTTCCACAAATCCGTTTTCATTTTTATATATATATATATATATATATATATTTTGTTAGGGGGTCATTCAAAAACCACGTGGTCCTTTTTCGGGTGGTCTTCAAACCCGTCCCCCCCCCCCCCATTGTGGTAATTTGTGGCCAATGACTTAAACCCCCCCCCCTCCAAAACCACGTGGTCTTCTGATGTCACCCCACCCCTTTTTAATCTTATGTAAAATGTAAGGTACCATATTAGATTTCTTATATTATCGAGAGGTAATGAAGTAAATGAACAATTAAAAGGCATATCTTCTAAATAAACTCTATTAATTGTTTGGTTCTTTAATTCAAAATAATATCTTGACTAAAAAATGTAATTTGGAATGTTCAAAAAATTATTTATTGGAACATACATATTGTATACATACTAACATATTGGATGCATACATATTAATTGAAGCATATTGGCGCATAATATGATGAACAATATTATAAACAGGATATTTTAATGCTTAGTATTGGCCACGTGGTTAAACGTCAAGACCCCCCTCCCCCATGTAGCCTTTGGTGATCAAATAAGGAACCCCCTCCCCCCTTTAAGGACTACGTGGTTTTTGAATGGCCCCTTAATTCAATTTTAAGTTACACCGTTTGTGCTATATATATATGTGTGTGTATGGGTTTGTTTTGGATTATAAAATTATTGTATTAAGTACTTATATGTAAAATTTCCTATTTATCAAGTATCTCTTTATAATAATGTTGCATGAGAGGTATCTCTTAAAGAAAATTCCCATTGCACATCATTTAACTTTAAAGAATGCATGATTCATGCACAACCCGCGTGCATACACGTATTCATGCACATAATGCGTGAAGACACATTGAGAAGCTTTTAAGTATAAGCCTTTTAGTGTATTCACATTTAGATGTATTAATATGAATGTAGAGTACGCTCTATACAATCAGAAAAGAATGATCCAAGATAAATAATAATAATAATAATAAATAAATAAATAAAAGATCTATGGAAAAAGTTTATCTAAAAAGCTGAAAACATTTCTTCCCGCCGCAAATTCTTTTCTTACAATAAAACTAGAATGATGTCAGCCTCATTTATAAATGTAACTTGATGTTATTTAGATAGATATCTCTTAAATATGTGGTTGGCCACTCGATCAAGCGATACGACACACCCATTGGACAGTGCCAGCAGCTCTCTCTCCTAATTGGCTGGCCGTTTGGGAGCTTTAGTCTGATATGGCACACCTAGTTCAAGTTTTATTGGTGGAAAATATATTCAAATGTACGATAGGATAATTTATTTAAGACCTTGGATTATATATTTTATTCGTCTGAAATTGCATAATGAATAGAGATTTGCTACATTTTAGATTAAATTGAGATATATTTCTATATTATTATAGGGTTATCTTAGTTTTATAGCTTTTTGTAATACGTATATCGGAATAAGATTCACTTCTTTCCTTCGTTCCATTTCATAAATTATATCAAATAAAGCTAAACCATTTAGAGTTAAAAATGAATGAAATAGGACTATGAAGTTATAATAAAAGATTTGGGCATTTGACCTGCCCAAAACTTAATCCGCCTATTTTAATGACAAAGTTTATGTTCAGAGTATGCCATATATGTTAATAAAAAAAAACTTTAAATTAGATATGCAAAATAGTATAACGCACGTGTGTGTGTGTGTGTGTGTGTGTGTGTGTGTGTGTGTGTGTGTGTGTGTGTGTGTGCTTAAATGTAACGCTATTTCAGTACATGTTATAGGTATTGGAATGTACTTCACACACTATACTTATTCCTGTTACATATATAGAAAACTGTGTGTAAAAGTAAATTTTCTCGACGCACGAACACACAACAAGTTCGTCTGACCACATCATCACGCAGATTGGCATTACAAGCGGGGAGTCTCCTAAATCAGAGAAAATTGTGAGGTTTTGTGCAGCTGACGCGAACGCTGTAGAGGAGACTAGTATGTAAGTGTTTTCACTGGTCCTTCATGACTTATAGGCAAACATGTGTATGACCTTTGACACACACACACACAAACACACACACACACACACACACACACACACACACACAGTGTGTATAATATATATATATATATAAGGGACCATTCTGAGTTCAATCCCATATATATATAACCTTAATTTGTTTAATTGTTTAAGGGGACGTGAGTATATTGTGTGTATTGCACGAATCTGTATGAGAGACTTGAACCAGTGATACACTTATGTTAAGTGAATATTCTCTATTATAAGAAGTTTAATTAAAGGAATAAAGACACAGTAAGTAATGGATTTATTAGAAGCACAAGCTTTCGGCCTTTTCTAAGGTCTTCAATATGAAGGCATATTAATATATTCCGAACGCTTGTGCTGGCAATAAATCCATTTCTTCTTGTGGATTTATTCCCAGTAATACACCTAATTAAAGAGACTTCTGTAGAAGGATCTAGTTCCCTAAACTTCCATTGATTGATACACAGAATGAGCCATAAGTTGTTTCACTGAAGTGCACCGCATGAGTTTATTTTCCGGTAAAGTGACTTATAGTCTACCCTGTATAATGCTAAAAGAGAGATTTCGTATAGTTTTGCCTTTCTCGCAATCGGGAACTTCTTTCTCGTCACCTATATACGGAGTTTCCCAAAAGTCCCGCCCCATAATATAAAACAACATATTAGCCTTTGGGGCAGGACTTCTGGGGCACTCTGTATTCTCGATGTACTCCTCGTCAACAGTAGCAGCTTTGATATTGAAAACGTCGGAGAATTCATCCTCTCATACCTATTAATATAAATTCAGTGCACTAACCACCACAATTAAGTTGTTCCATCGCGTGTGCGACGCGAATTTTCGGCAATGAGGTCCCATTGTTGCGCGAATTCTCTTTTATGAAAATGTATGTGCGGTTTCTTGCACGCAAATGTACTAGCTAAACTCTTTCGCAAACCTTCCCCCTACCCTACCCTACGCCGCCCCTACCCTCTTCGCAGCCACATAATATCGCATCCCGACCTACTTCCTCCTAATTGGAAACAGAATGCATATGAACATATTTCACAATTTAGATGGGAATCACATCCGATATCATCTTCATTTCTTAATTAATTTGTATACATGGCGAATAAGAACAATGTTTCGCAGACCGAGAAGGATATATATATTATATATATATATATATATATATATATATATATTATATATAGATAGATAGATAGATAGATATATATAGTCAGGTATCGTTACTACATATAGCGTATTTATTTTTCATTTCGTTACTATGGTTCAAGACTTTAGGACAATTTTGTATTTAGAGATGTTATTTGGAGTCATACTGGACATAAAAAAAAATGCTCAGACAGTATTGACATTCGAAATTAGGAACACAATTAAGGAGGTACTTTAAAGTGCAATTTCTGCAGTGTTTATATAATATATATATATATATATATATATATATATATATGGGCTACGTCGTGGCCGATGTCGTAACACCGCTTCCCGGAGATCAGCGAAGTTAAGCGACATTGTGTCTGGGTAGTAGTTGGATGGGAGACCGTCCTCCGGGCCCAGATTATGTAGCGACCCGTGGTTCGGATCCCACGTAAAGCTGTAGGTCCCTTCCGTCATATGACCTTAGATGTTGCGAAGGAGGTTAAACAACCCCAATAAATAATATATATATATACAGGTTTATATTTGTAGTGTGTTTCTGACTGTATTGTAAAAAAAAATGTCCAGTTAAATATGCTTCCCGGGTTATCTCCTTTTGTTTCTTCTCTGCCATTATCATCTGACTGCAAGATATTATACTGTAGAACAGTGCTTCGCAACCTTTTCCGAATATCATTCACCCAAAACATTTTTGTCAAAAACTCACTCACCCCACTTTGAATACAGTGGAAAAAGTAATCTTTTTAATTTTCAGTGCTCATTATTATGATATATTTTTAGTTATCACACAACAGACTACAATATGGATATTATTTACTGTGGAAGAAGAAAATATTCAGTGCTTTTAATATCTAATATTCAACAATTGCTTCAACAAAATAAAGTGTACATTCTTGTTTCACAATTTTCATTCACCCTGATTCTGATCTCATTAAGAAGCACTGCTGTAGAACATTGGTTCCCAACCGGGGTGCCGCAGAAATCTAAAGACTTATGATTAAAAAAAATAATAGAGAGATTGTACCGTTGGTTTATGAGTACCTCGAAATACTGGAGGAGAAAATTCATCAGTACTTTCTAAATATATCTACTGACTGATTGAGAAATCCATTCATTCATGATGTATGAAACTAACTACGGGTTAGTCTCAGAGAGGAAGAGGAGTTGGCTGATATCAGCAACGATCGCATTTTGAAATTAAAGCACATGGAAGTGGTACTTGACACAGTCTCGATACAGATTAAGAACGAATACCCTCAAATAGCAAAAAAGTCTCTCGTAATCCTTCTGCAGTTTTCCACAACTTACCTGCTCGAGTTGGGGTTCTTCACACTCACGAACATAAAAAGTACGAAATGGGAAAGATTACAAACAGTTGGAAAAGAAATGCGAGTGTGATTGTTCGCTATTTCTCCTAATATAACGAGATTTGTAAATCTAATCAAGCCCATATATCTCACTAAGAGCAATAACATTTATGAGGTTAATTTTTATGGGTTTTGTATATTTTCTTTTCAAAGTAATTAACAACAACGATTAACATATAACAATTCATAACTCGGTGTTTAAAATTAGGCAGGTTTTAATGTTTAACAATTATTTACAATATTTTACGTAAAAAGAAATGTCTTGGGGTGCCGCGAAATATGAGTAGTTTACGGTACGTTCAGTGAAAAAAGGTTGAGAACCACTGGTTTAGAGTGTAGCAGTGGTGGGCGCGGTACCAAAATTTGGGGGTGCGTTACGCGGTACTGCGGTACCTCAGCATGCCCAGTGCGTTACGCGGTACTGCGGTACTTTTTCAGGTCCCCCTGGTGCGTTCCGCGGTACTGCGGTACTGCACACAAGAACAACACAAGTAATAGCACATATTTTCAGAAATTGCATATCGGCGATTTCGCACCTGAACTTTCTGCCATAATGGCTAAAAATCGATCTTTGTCACAGAAATGTAACACACGTGCAACCGGCTCAAAAGCAAGCACTGCACTGAGGCGTTGTGATAGGATGGAAACGTAACATGTTCTGAACGAAAACTTAACGTGTCTAGAGTTAGGCTGATGCAACACACGCAGCATTCGTCTTACTGTACTCCTGTAATAAGGTTTACTTCAAAAAAAGTGTTAATTTTTGAAAAGTCGTGTTTGTCGGTACCGCGGAAAGTACCGCGGGAAATTTGAATGCGGTAGCGGTACTGCTGTACTTTCAGCGATCCTTTGCGGTACTGCGTTATGCGGTACCGGTTTGGTAGTGCGGTAGTACCGCAGTACCGCAGTACCGCAAAAAATACCGCAAGTGCCCAGCTTTGGAGTGTAGAACTATATTTTCAAAAGTTTAAAAGTTATTTCACTTTCAAATTGGTACAACGTTTAACTGCGTTTTCTGGCGTTTTTTACTTTTGTCGCTTAGCCACTTTTTCCTAGGAGGGCCTCATATATATATCTTCAGTTTTTTTCGAACTTTGGCCATGAATTTTTTTGGGATAGGCGAATAGGTTATAGGCTAAATTTAGTTAGTGAACAGATGAGTATAGGTCTGTGCCTTCAATGTTTTTTTTTATTTAAACCAGGGTTTTCAAGTGTCCTCATTTTAAAGAACAAATTTGTTCTTATTTCTTAATTTTTAAATTTTTCATTTCATTTGTCTATCATAATAAAATGTTAACGATATACCGGGTGTTTCAAAAGTCCCTCACTAATTTGATTTTCAATTTTCTTTGCAGCTAATCGACCAACGACGTTCATCTTGTGGTAAACTCTTACTCAGTAGTTGAGAATTTTTTGAGTCTACATTTGAAGTTTTGCTCCGTTTTCTTCTGCTACCATGCTGACTCTAGAGCAGAGATGTAAAATCGCTGCATGGCAGGAGGTTTTTCAATCTGTGGTCGAAGTGCAGCGACGATTCCGGGCAGTCTACGGACAGCATTATGCACCGGATAGGAACACCATCGTCGCCACCCACCGGAAGTTTATGGAGACCGGATCCGTAAAGGACAAACCACGATCAGGAAGACCTCGAAGTGGGCGGAGTGAGGAGAATGTCGAAACTGTCCGTGAGGCGTTTACTCAGAGTCAAGGAAAGTCCATTCGGCGAGCTGCTGCGGAACTGAACATCAGCGCGACATCTATGATCTATCCAACGGATTTTGCGGCGTGGTCTCAAGCTGTATCCGTACAAGATCCAGGTGGTTCAGAAGCTGGAACCTCAAGACTACGATTGCCGGGTGGAGATGTGTGAGACACTGCTGCATCACTACGAAAGAGACCCATCGATCCTGGAGCACATGTGGTTCAACGACGAAGCTCTCTTCCACCTTTCTGGTCGCGTCAATCGGCACACACACCCGCATCTGGGGAACTCACAATCCTGCGGAGATCCGTGAACATGAAAGGGACACGCCGAAATTGGTCGTCTGGTGTGCCATCTCCTCAGCTGGGCTGATTGGTCCGTTCTTCTCCCGGGATCAAGATGGAAATTCCGTGAACGTCAACGGAGACAATTACCTTCGTATGCTTCAGGAGTTCTGCATCCCCAACTGTCAGCTGTAGCTGACATGCAAGAAGTCATTTTCCAGCAAGACGGTGCCCTGCTCATTACTCGCGTGAGGTTCGCTCATTTCTGAATAAGCAGTTCCCGGATCGGTGGATTGGTCGCCGTGGTCCATCGAATGGGCTGCTCGCTCGCCTGATCTTACCCATGCGACTTCTTTTGTGGGGCTACATTAAGAGCAAAGTGTACGCCACCAAGCCGCGAGTCCTCCCCACACTAGAAGAACGGATCAGGAATGCGTGTGCTTCTGTTACTCCCGAAATGTTGTCCAATGTCGGCCAAGAATGCGTAAAACGGTGGCTCGCTTGTTTCGAAAAAGACGGTGCCCACGTTGAGGTGTACCAGTGACTTTCCAGTAGACTTATGAAGCCAAGTTTGATGCCACCAAAATTCTCATGAATCGTAGACTCAGCAACCAAATTGTCATTTGGTTCCTCTTGTAATTGCTATTTAATAAAATTTTAAAAATAATGAGGGACTTTTGAAACACCCTATTATGGATAATCTTTTTTTTGGGACGGAATTCTTATTTTTTGGAGTTGAGGTTCTGATTTTTATTTTTTAGACTTGAGGACCCTGATTTAAACTGATGTAAATCGTGAGCCTTCCTAACTCCTTCAAAGTCGACTGTAGCTTGTTTATAGTATTCAGACGTTTGGTTAATTATTCGTGTCTGCATGCAGTATAAGAAATCTCAAGAGATATTGCAAAATAATAATAATTCCAACTAACTTGATGAAATTGCATATTAAATATATAATACAGTGTAAAAGTCTTGGTTCACCTGCCATTCCATCATATAGAGGTAGCGATACGGAATCAGTAGTTTTATCAGTTATGAATATTCTTTGGTGAAACAAAACTAAAATATTAGTGAAATGGCGTTTTTGTGCAATAAAATGTAATATGCCCTTTCGTAACGTAGTCAAGTTTCAGAGAAGATTCTTAAACTTTTTATCTGGTTTTATGTTGTTGAAGACAGTGAAGTTCATGTTCATGCAATTTTTCCATGAAACCATTTGTATTTTTTTCATAAGTGTATGAAAGTATGCTCTTAAGTGTATAGTTAAAAACTAATATTGTACTGTGTGAAATGTTGAGTCCAATTTTCATAGTGAGGAATTTTAATAGTACGTTTTACTACTGCTAGGTGTGAAACATGGTTCCAAAGCACTATTTGCGATGAAGTAAAGCATACTCTAATAACGTTATACAAAGAAGTGTGTGGTGTGTGTGTATATATATATATATATATATATAATATATAATATATATATATATATATATATAATATATATATATATTTTAAGGATGTGTGATTCAGGACGTTTCATTTCGATTCGGCCACTTAATTTTGATTCTCGATTCTTTTTGTTTCATCAATAAAACCCCTCAAACTTTTTCTGAACTTTCAAAAAGACTGTCATTTTCACTCCTCTCGAACTAGGATAGACAGAAAATGAGCCCACATTGGTAATAAACTATTTTTTAATGAAAGTGTAACATATTTAATTCACAACATATAAGAAAGAACAAAAAACTATTTGTTTAATGAAAGTATAACATTTAATATCCACCATACTTGCCAGACAGTTTAAACTAACTCGGAATAGGCGGAATCGAAATTCTCGATTCACTGCGCGCTGATTCGGGGTCGGGTTTCGAGTCTTTTGCCGAATCGACCCGAATTGAATTTTTCGATTCCCAGCACACCTTTAATATAGCCTACAGTCAACGAGAAATTTGTGTAAACCAAAAGTTTCTAAAACGGGCGTTTAAAAACCAATCAAGAAATACGATGAAACGAGAACCACTTATCATACGAGCAGACCTGCATGGATGGAGTACCATCGAATCTCTCAGAAACTGATATTAAATACCAAATCACCAAGATTATACCAGCAGCGAGTGGTTTCTGTCCAGTTGCTGCGAAGTCTTTGTCAGGAGGAAGACGCATTTCTTTCATATCAAAGGAAGGTTGTGTAGGTGGCGTCAGAATAAGATGCATTCGAAAATTGTCAGTTCGAGTGCGTATAACATTAGGTCGTCACATCCTTGTTGACATCCTTCGAGATCTCAAAGAAGAAGAAAAAGAAGAAAGGGATGGACGGCAACAAATCTATTTGGTAGATTCACCTTTAAGTTTGGGTACAGTCTTGTTGCCTTTCCATATGTTGCATTGTCCGAACATGAGGCGAAGCAGCTCGTACAAGACGGCGTCAGGAGGTTGAAGATGGACGAGTGCGGCTGCTCATTCCCCAACGTCGTTAGGGCCTCTCTCCAACCATCGTAGCGGCGTGATGTAGAGCAAGCGAACACGATATTGTTTGATACTTTTTTGACCGGAGAGGTATTCGATGAAGAATGAAAATGGCAAGTTATTTCTTGGCGATCACGTTCTTTGAAGTTCAAGAAAGCGATATTAAGTGGTGAGTTATATGATGTAGGAGTAGTCACACAGAAAAAAATATTTGTTCAAATTGATTAAAAAAAATTATTGGAATGATAGAAAATATTTGATCAAAACAATAAAAATTGTTTCATCACATTATTATATTTTAAATGATTAGGCAATATGTCTAAATATGTTTTAAGTCTGTATACATAATAAAAAAACTGTTAACCGATTCTGAAGACAACGTTAAACCAACAAATACGATTTGACTCTGGCTATCCAGTATTTTATAGCGTCAACCAAAAATCCGTTGACTAAATATATTTAATTGAGATTTCAAGAACAATTGTTTCAGTGTAGGAGGATGTTCCGGAGAAGGAGGGAGACGATGATGCAGCGGAGTTGAGAAAAGTGAAAAGGCCGATGACAGAAGTCGGGTGTCCAGGAGAGCACTGTGTCAGAATCGCCTAAAGTTTCCAAGGCTGGTTGGTAACTGGGTTGGTTAGGTCCTGATCCTTCTCTCTTATCCGGTTGTGAAATTAAGCGTTAATTGCGTGGTCCACGTTGTTCGGACTTTACCCGTCGTTAACCAGTGGCTGTTGTTATTAAGGGTACGTATGGATCTTACCGTACTTAATGCGTGAAGTGTCACAGAAAACGGAAAACTTTCAAACAATCAAAAATTTTTCTCTTTATTAGTTAGAGACCATTCACAAACACATCATGACAACTGAACTAATGATGAAACGCAACTATAAGAAAGTCGAACAGCTGCAGGAAATTCTTGATGTTAAAGTTGACTCATCCACAGTCAAACATAAATCAGGAAGGGCTGAAAGGGTGCATTGCAGTAAGAAAGCCTTTTATCCGTAAAGGAAACTAACAAAATACATCAACAGTGGCTAAAACTCGCTACAACGATACCGTTTTAATCTTTCTTAAACTTAAATCACATCTAACTGTGCATGGATTGATCCGAATGTAAACAAAACAAACTTCTAATCTTGTGATTGTACACCATTCTAATTCAAACGTACTAACTTTTTTCCCCAAGAATTCATGACTATACTCACGCAAGAAATAAGAGACACGTTACTTTATAAAGTGTCCACTCATCTCAGCTTATTTTTCCTACAGGTTTTCTTTCTATCGTGAGTAACAAACGCGGTGTAGTCTGTAATTCTCCCGAAAGGAGGCAACCCACTCACACCATATCCATTCGTTAACGCTTTAGATGCCCTAGAATTGGGACGCTCTTCACGCAAGTCTGTGCTGCTTATATATATATATATATATATAATATATATAATATATATATATATATATATATATATATATATATATATGTGTGTGTGTGTGTGTGGGGAGGTTGAAAAATTGTATTAAAAATTTTAATTAATTAATGAATGCATCTTCAGTCTACCTTTTCATTGCTATAATGAGATTACACAGGTGAAAAGATGTTTATTTTAAATGCTGTGAAATTATTTTAATGAAATGCTTAAAATCTACGAAATAATTATTTAATATTAATTACGGTTTTTTTATTTATATATATATATATATATATATATATATATCAGAACATTAAATATTTTAAATATTTATGTGTATATATAAACAAAGATTTATAGCTGTATATAAATTATGAAAATTTATTGTTATTTATATCAGTTTAATTTGCAATAATATATATATATATATATATATATATATATATATATATATATATATATATATATAGTTAAAGAAATTTTGTATCTTGTATTTCTGTGTTGTAATAGGTACAAGTTATGGCTGAATTTTATTCGTGTTTTTTCTATTAGCATATTATAAGCATCAGTTTGAATCATCATAGCATTAAGTATGTAAGTTGAGTGACAGAGAGGGGCTTGTGGGAAATGTTGAACCCCCAGTTGGGGGTACGTATGAATAGACCGTAATGAGTAAAATGTGTTCATCATGGAGTATAGAAGGGCGAAACAAACCGACCAACTGACCTAAAATCGCCCTTACGAACCATCTGCAAAAAGGTTGGATTAAGTCTTAACCGCAGCGTTAGGATTGGATTATTTAATTTGACATCAATCATTGGTGGCAGCTCGAATCTAAGTGGGTGGAACGACCTTTATTTTGCCATTGGAAATTCGTATTTATTTACTCATTGCGTAGAGGTTAATTTACCTCGGCAGTTTATTATTCCGCCGCGCCCTTTTTGGTCAAATCCGATGCTCATGGGCATACAGTAGCTTGAACCCTGGGGTGAACACCAGAAAACTCAGGGTGATTCCCAAGGGTGAAATTCCAGGGTAGGGAACCCTACTGAGAGAAATATGCACCCCATAACGTTTTTCACTCCCTTTTTTATACCTGTAAAACTTCTTTCAAATTGTCTTGCTCTCCAAATTAGTATCTGAATGCACATAATTATTAAATCGTGTACAAACTACAAAGAATACAAATTGTAAATAAATTTTTATTGCAAAATTTTGTGTGTGTGTGTGTGTGTGTGTGTGTATATATATATAAAAATTCTTATTAAATAAAATTATTTTCCTTATTCCAATTTAATTTTGAATGTAAGCGTTGTTTTTGGTATAAGTAAAAGGTAAAAGTATATAAGTAAGGGTATTTATACGATTTAGGGTATAAATATTGGAATTGTGTCTCGTTTTTCAGTTTTATTGGAAAAAAGTGAAAAGATAAATATAAAAAAGTGAAAGAAATACTATTCACAGTTCTGTGCCTCGGAATGTTACCAAATTATGAACTTTGTCACACAAACAATAATTGGCTAAATTTATATTTTAGAAATGGTTTGGGTTTTTTAGTTATTTTCTACTTATCTATTCGTGTGTGTGTGTGTGTGTGTGTGTGTGTCTCTCTCTCTCTCATATATACTCTATATATATATATATATATATGTCGAGAGAGAGAGATTATGATTTGTTTTGCGTAAAGTTACCGACGCGATTGGTGCAATCGTGTATATAAATACGAGTAGCTACAAGCATTCCACGCAATCTGTGAACCTCTTCGATGACTGGCAACTAACCACAACCAAATCTGAAGTATAAAAAAAGAAATATAAAGAGGAAATTGGACTTGTAATGTGAATGTGGCAATCTTGTATTTAACCCGCTTTTCTCAAGGTCCCCTTTCCCACAGTATAAGCCTATACCCTTATATACAAGTAACTAATAGATAAGAACCAACTGTGTGTGTGTGTGTGTATATATATATATATTATATATATATATATACTGTATATATAAAATCGTGAAAAAATGTTTATGGTGAATGACATCCCACGTTGAAATGTATTTCCGTTTTATGCCAGTTTTGCATGTCGAATTCCAGCTTCAAATCACTTTCATGCATGAGCGAACCTACTTTGCCGGAGACCTGTAATGCACGTTTCCTTAACGAGGATTTTCTGTCGACACTATTATTGCCTAAACCTAACTAACCTAACCTAACCTAATCTAATCGAATGGGCTAACGTCATACTTCCGACGCGACATTTAATCGACAAGTTATTTTGGATTAGATCAACTTTATAAGAATTTAGATCGAATGTCTCGTTGGCTAGATTGGGGTATAGGTCCGTAATCTAACCAAGAATTGTAGAACGCTTGTCGACAAAATGTTGAGCGGCCGATTTTGCAGTGTGTTATAAATAGACTATAATGACGATCCACTTGGAAGATTCTGTACGCCCACGCACATTGCGGGTGGGCGGACCAGGCTTACCGCCATCTGATGGGGTTTTACAATGGCCTGCCGTGCCCTTCGGAATACTTCTTACATCAAGAATTCTGGAATATAGTTTACATGTTCAGTAATGTATACGAGTATAAACTCTTAATTCAATGTAAAATGCTCTTTTCTTGTGTGTGTAAAACGTTCTTGCGGTTTTATTGTAATATTTTAAGTTAAATACCGCCTATAGATTCCTTAATTACACACACATACACACACGTTTCACAACCTTACAAAACTGACATTGTTACATTGTCAGTTGTGGATGTCGACATTTAACGTAATTAACTTAACTTAATTTTCATTAAAATAAATGTAACATACTATGAAGGCATTGATATTGTTGCTACACGTACGTTCGTGTCGTGTTGAGTTTGTATGCCAAAGATTGTTGCAGTTACGTTAGGTAGCCAGGAAAACAGTATATATATATATATATCGTGGCCGGACAGTTTGCCTACGGACAGTTTGCCTACTGGACAGTTTGCCTACGGACAGTTTGCCTACTGGACAGTTTGCCTACTGGACAGTTTGCCTACTGGACAGTTTGCCTACTGGACATTATGCCTATTGGACATTATGCCTATGGACACCATGCCTATGTGGTATATTTATCCTTACCTTATTTAACTTATTTAACTTATTTAACTTCAGATTCATGCAAAAGAATTAATTCAAAATTAAAATGTGTTGTTGCCCTTAATAGCATAAATGTCTGAAAATATCAAGTAAGAAAGGGAAACAGAAGTTTTCACATAATGGATATTGTATGTGTTTGATAAATGTAGCAAGCGCGACCCTTCGTTACTTTTTTGGCGGTGCGAGCAAAAGAGTCAGTGTATTATAAGGTGTATATATAATATGGGTACTTTTCCGTTATCTGCCCCATTGACGATTGGTTAGGTTCAGTCATGATATTTTCATTAAAACTATCAAAAATATCACAACTTAACCTAACCAATCGTCACTGCCCGATTAGGTCAACTGTACGCCCTTGACGATTGGTTAGGTTAAGTCGTGATATTTTCGTTAGTTTAACGAAAATATCACGACTTAACCTAACCAATCGTCAAGGGGGCAGATAACGGAAAAGTACCCATATTATATATACACACCTTATAATACACTGACTCTTTTGCTCGCACCGCCAAAAAAGTAACGAAGGGTCGCGCTTGCTACATTTATCAAACACATACAAATATCCATTATGTGAAAACTTCTGTTTCCCTTTCTTACTTGATATATTTTCAGACATTTATGCTATTAAGGGCAACAACACATTTTAATTTTGAATTAATTCTTTTGCATGAATCTGAAGTTAAATAAGTTAAATAAGGTAAGGATAAATATACCACATAGGCATGGTGTCCATAGGCATAATGTCCAGTAGGCAAACTGTCCAGTAGGCAAACTGTCCGTAGGCAAACTGTCCGTAGGCAAACTGTCCGTAGGCAAACTGTCCGTAGGCAAATTGTCCGTAGGCAAACTGTCCTAGCGCCTATATATATATATATATATATATTAAAAGAGAAGACTAATATATACATTGTAATATTTAACCTCTTTTTCATTGTGTCTAAATGGATGTTTTGACATTTTATTTAAGTGCCAACTTTGTCAACAAAGAGTGACAACAAAATTGGCCCTCATTGTCATATAAAAACCATTTTATGCCGTCCTTTCGAGTTATATGTGCCAAGTGGGAAAGCGCTTCAAGCTTTTGTTTTTACATAAATTCATAGGTGTATTACATATATACACACTGTGTATATACAGTGTGTGTGTGTGTGTGTGTGTATATATATATGGGATGAATTTCACAATTAAACACGTGAAATGAATGAATGAATGATGCAAACTCACAAGAAAAAATAAATTATTCCAAGACCTTTCGTGTATTCAGAAGTACCCCTCGTTATTCCCTGACGAGGTGTACTTCCGAATACACGAAAGACCTTGGAATCATTTTTATTTTTCCTTGTGGGTTTGCATTATATATATATCTGGGATGAATTTCACAATTAAACACGTGAACTGCGTGAATGATGCAAACCCACAGGGAAAAAGAAAAGTGATTCCAAGGCCTTTCGCGTATTCACGTGTATTGTGTATTCATTCTCTGACGAGATGTACTTCTGAATACACGAAAGGCCTTGGGATCATTTTCTTTTTCCCTGTGGGTTTGCATCATATATAACCGATCATAAATCTGAGTCTAGTCTCTTTTCTATGCCTACAAATCTTATATAGCTGAATATTAGTTAAATTACATATACTATTTTTTTTAGAGAGAACTTTTTATGCCGTACAGAATTAGTTACCATACTCATATGGTAAGGAACAGTCAGTAGTTTCATCAGTTGTGGAAGTTTGGTTGAATCCTTACAGTTCTCACATGGAAGTTATTACTGCTACTTTCTTGTTTTAAAACTTTTACAGGGTCAGATGTACAAATAAATAAAACATCAGTTGATATAAAGTCCTTATACCTTTTTTAGCTATTCCACCATGCGAAAATGCTAGTCCTCTGCATGGCAAAATTAACATAATTACCAAGTGAATTAAGAGTCCAAATACTCGTTCTCCATGCCTAAACCGGGTAATGACCAAAACGAAATTGAAACGGAGCTCAAAATATCCGAATGAGTAGTTCAAAGCGCTCTTCTGCGAGTATAGGAAAAGGGTATTTTGGCGACTCGTAGCAGACAAAGTAGTCCTAGAATAATTACCGCAAGATAGGATCACTTTAATTAAGGACTATCCTTTAAGACAGCTATAGAAAACATATGCAACCATTTAGGCGGACCATGGAAATGCTTATCCACGCCTACTTTGAAAAGAAGTTTAAAGAACGTGGTCTGCAAGAAGAGTTGTTATCAGAAAGCCGTATACGAGAGGAATGAATAAGAAAAAGAGAGACGAGTTTGCAAACGAACATCAAAACTGATGTCATTAATGGAAGGATGTTCTGTGGAGTAATGAGAAATGAAAGGCGTAGATTTGTGACACGAAGTAACCACGAAAAAATTCCACCTAACTGTATAAATAAAACTGTGAATATGGTGGTGGTTCTGCTATGGTGTGAGGTCGCTTCAGTTTAAATGAAGTGGATGCATGATCTTGCGAAAATCGATGAGAATATGGATAACGCGCATTTCCACAAAATTTTGTTTAGTGGAGTCTAACTAACAGGGGATTTACCTAGGAAGAGAGCGGTCCAAAACATACTGCAATACTCAACAAGGCTTACTCGTAGGGGCAGGAGCAGATTAGCAGGGTCCAAGTGCTGAAGTTTCCACCATGAAGTCCTGATCTAAACCGCCATGAACATTTGTAGAAACAACTAAAACATGATATCTCAAAACTGAACAAGTCCACAGGACCTCTTGCATATTGTCCATTCGAAGTAGCAAGAAATTCCGACGGAAAACTGCAGGGTCGGTTGATTCAGTGCTAGTAGTTTGGGCGCAAAATGGACGAGTGCAAGAATGTTGCAATGTTGATCAATGTTGCAAAGGGGTGTGCAATGAAGGGGGGAACCTAACCTAAGCCTTAACCTAAAAAGGAGAGAAAGGAGGAGGAATGGTGTTTCGCCTGGCTCCAGCCAGACGCATAATGAGAGTTCATCTGAGCGCCCGCTGTCTTATAAGGTGTAAATCCGCCAGTTGGCTTAGAAGGCGTAAATGGCTTGTTCAGGTGTATATTATTAGGGTTGCCAGATTGCGCTATTTACTTAACTAAAACATATATTATTGACAGTTGGCTTAATCTGGCGTAAATGGCTTGTTATTTAATTAAATGGCTATTTATTTAATTAATGCATATATTCTTGACAGTTGGCTTAGAAATCCGCCAGTCGGTTTAGAGGGCGTAACCAGCCATTTGGTATAATTAAATAATAATATCGTTTACAACCAAAAGAATTAAATAAAACACCATTACATCATTCTGTTTATTTAGACGAATTATTGGAATGAATTTCATGAAATATATAGAAAATAAATATACAATTAAACGATGGAATATATATGATCAAAAAAAAAAAAAAAATATAACCATCATTATAACAGTACAGGAGAAATATGTATATGCACAATTATATTAAATAATTAAATATATTGAAAATAAATACATACACTTTATCTTCTACTGCACTTAACTAAAATAAAAAAATAAAATAAGAAATACAAAACGATGGAGTATAACCATCAATATAGCAGTACAGGAGAAATATATATATATATATATATATATATATATATAATAATATATACACACACAATTATGTTAAATATTTAAGTATATTGAAAATAAATATACATCAAAATACATTCACTTTGTTCTACTGCGCAAAACACTAAACTCACACGTAATCGAGTTTACAGTTACATCATTATTGCTTGGCACTTCGCAGTAAACACGGCTTAATATTATTTCACCGCTCAAGTTATAGGGAGACCTATACTCTATGTAAATGGCCTTCATATCGTTCAATACTATTTTTGTGCCCACTTTACATTCGGTTGGCAAGTTATCTTTAAATACGACTAGAATACAATCAAAAGTACGCACAAAGAGGTCATCGTTAGCCACATCATTATTAAATACAAGTTTATAAACACTCCAATCGAGGGTTTATTTTTACCGACCCGAGCTTTTCAATCGTGAACTCTTCACAGTGCATAGCGGCAGTTGAAATAATCTTCCAAGTTGTTACGACACCTGCTCATTATATAAAGAAATAGTTCTTCAGGGTGAACGGTGTAGGTGAGCTCAGCCCTGTACCGCTCAAGTGCTTTATACCAAAGTTCATGATATTTCAAAGAGTCTAAACCTTTTAAATAAGCATCCAGCTCTAGACCATTCTCACCTTGTTCAGTCCTACACTCGGTAAACCCATCGAGCAGAGCGGTGTATGCGTATTCAAGAACCGTATCAAAATAAAGCATATCCGTAATACGCGCGTCTAATATAGGCTTCAGCTTGTGGAATCCGACGATTTCAAACATTCTGTCGAGGATGAAACGGTTTCGCGTAGGGACGAGAACGTTATTATCAGATGCATTCTTCCACATCAGTCGTATATCAATGCATGGCTGATCGTTATTTATACACAACGTACAAACAATGGCATATGAGGGGGTATCACTAATCTGCTCTCTTCTTGTACCTACACCTGCAGGAATTTTATAACGATCCTCACTCCACTTCTCAACTACCATGAAGATTCTATTCATCTCCCTCAACACTTAAATAAACAACATTCCGTTTGTTTGTTTGTCTACAAGTCGTTTCCAGTACATAGTTAATGGCACCGGTTTTACGCCTGAACACGCGCAACGACTTCGTCACGGACACATCGTACACGACATTGAGAATGCTGCTCAAAGGAAGTTCCATCGTATTCGAGGAGCGCGCGTCCAGTCGGTTCAAGCTCTGAGATGACTATGTGTCACATGCAACCGATCGGCTCGACGGGAGGAGTGAGTCACACCATAAACTAATGAAATGTGTACGGCGCTGTTCCAACATGTAAGAGTCATGTGAATACTTGTATCCCATTATATTGGGTAGGTGTTTTGAGAAATTTTCCGATACATGAAGCAATATCGGCTATAATGTTTTACCACTACCACTCCCCAGAATACGCACCAGACATTTTCATTTTTGGATAGGAGGATTTTCATGAACTAAACACATTATATTCACACACTCCGGCGCACTATTTGAGAGAAACATATGCCCATATTTATCCTTTTTGTTTAACAATCGATACTCGTCTCTAAAGTCTGTTAAAAACACACAGGTCATTAGCCACAACCTCACTACAAACCTCGTCATGATATATATTAATATAGTGTTAAAAATACTTAAGATTCTCCATGATGACAAGATTTACATTCTAAACCGTAGGGTACGAGTAGTCGGTATGATGTAACATGACATAATATCGCTTGTCACACCACTCATCAACAAGATTCACTATCCATATCCGTTGCTTCTCCTCTGCACGTGTTGTATCTTCTACTTCACGGTATATGTAAGCTTTTATAAAGTTTAGTCCTACAACATAGTTCAATACATGACTTGTACCACGAAATCCTACAATGCTCTCGCCAGAATAGCCGTAGAGTATTTGTACCTCTTGCTCCTTCGCATGATTCGATGTAGCCTTAAAAGTATCAAAGGAGGGAGGAATAGGGAGTTTTTCAGTATCTACCACATCTTGGCACTTTGCCGAATACCACTTCATAAACGTCGAACACGCAATATTAAAGGTAGCCATTACTATTTTTCGTCTACGTGGGGAAATGCACGTCTGAGATCCAGGGCTTGCAGCGATCAACTGAGCACGCAGAGAAGAGATATGCCCAGGTAGTAGCAGGAGTCACGTCACCAATCATACAGGTGGGCGGGGCTTAGAACTTTCTCCTGTACACACGCTGGGCGGGTACCTCATCGTCATTCACGGTTCTGTGGGAGAAGAGAAAAGCAAGACTAGAATATAAGGGTCATCACTTAAATATTTATTATATTTTGTAAATGAACCACTAGGAGTGTGACGTGTTAGAAATGGATTCTGTAGAAAAATTCAGGTTCACGAGCCCATCCACATGTATTGTATCTGGCCCTACAGGATGTGGTAAAACTGTGTTTATGCTTGAAATCATTAAAGAAAAGGGAGAGATGTTCTCAAAATTTGTGCATAAAGTTATATGGTGCTATTCGACGTATCAACCAGTGTTCAACGAGTACAAAGATGATATTTTGTTCCACAAAGGTGTATATGACGTTAATTCGTTAAAGGGAAATGAACATAGTCATTGTAATTGACGATCTCATGTTGGAGATGGATAAAACGTTTGCCGAGACATTTACAGTATTCTCCCACCATCTTAACGTAAGCGTGTTCTTCATCAATCAGAATCTATTTTTCAAAAATAGATACATGCGCAATGTGTCGTTAAATACACAATATCTAGTCTTATCCGCGCAAAGTAGAGATGTATCACAAATTGGGGTATTAGCCAATCAAATGTTCCCGAATCAGCGTAAGGAGTTTTTGGAAGTTTATAAAGAAGCTACAAGCCTGCGTTACGGATATTTGCTTTGCGACCTTCATCCGCGAAACACATTTAGGATGCTTCTAAGAACGAATATATTTCCAAATGAGCCTGAAACGGTGTATATTCCAGAATGACAAAAGGCTAAAGAAATACCATGAATTAATAAAAATCTATCATCGACTGCCCCGGGCAATGCAGCAGATGTTTGCTAAAAATATCGACTCCTACTTTTTAAAATGCATCTGTGAAATCTGTCTAAACGTTATAAATTGCAATGTATCAATGAAACCTCCTCAGAAGGCTCGCCTACGCCGTTACAAGAACATAATACGTGCTCACTTGCTTGTAAAAGTCAAACTGTAGGGAAGAAAAAACGAATTATTGTACAAAGAGGAGGGTCATTCCTCCCCATCTTATTTTCAGTTTTGGGTCCTTTACTCACTAGATTAACATAATGAAGAAAGTGGTAGTGATTCCACAAAAGGTGATTGCTTCACTGCAAAGTTCAAAGAATCCAGACACCGATCTAGATCCCCGTAAAAGCAGGCTTAAAAGACTGGAAAGCGAATTGTTAACCCTATTAATCAGTGAAGAAACACCTGATGAGAAAAGAATCTTTTACCAAGAAGCTCTGCAGAAATTTCTTCATGAGTACGAAAATTATAAGAATCCGACAGATTCCCGTGGATATTAGGCACAGCACGGGGAACGATGGACATGGCGACATAGGGCCTGTGTCCGACGATAGAGCTGACCAACCAAAGATTAATGGATCGGGCACACAACATATCGACTATGTATTAAAAAGCACCCTCCCACATACATTGAGGAATAAAGGTTTAAGTCTTTATAATCTATTGAATGAGGACCCCACCATACAATGGACCGATACAGATGAGATCATTGTGGAAGGAGCAAAGGTACAGGGATCGAATATTGTAGACATCGTCCATGATCTGGTGAGAAAGTGGGATAGGCCGTCACCATCAGGATGGAAGCATATTAAAGCAAGACTACAACAAATAAATGTCCCCAAAACAATGATAGGAAATCTGAACAGGTTAAAAGACTTGGAACATGCATCGCACGTGACACAATTGAAGACGTGCCTCTAAAATATGCAAATGGCTAACATATTAAGAAGACGCTATTATGATATTTCTAGCCCAGCCTCCTACAGAGGCGTAGATAGACTGTACAGAAGTGTTTACAGAGTAGGAGAAAAAGATGTTGAGTTTTTTGTGGGAGCAGGATGCTTATACACTTCATAAACCTGTGAGAAAAAGGTTTAAAACAGCCAAAACAACAGCTGCTTCGATTGACTTTATTTAGCAAGCGGGTTTAACAGACATGCAAAGATATTCAGTATATAACGATGGTTACCGCTACATCCTATTCATAATAGATGTATTCTCTAGATATCTGTGACTAATTCCTCTGAAAAATAAATCGACTGAAACAGTTGCTAAAGCCACCAAAACGTTGATGTTGAAAGAAAACAGGGTTCCTGGCTATTTTTGTACGGATATGGGGGAAGAATTTATAGGCCTAGCTTTTCAGAACATGTTGACAGAGTTTAATATCAGCTACTACACTACCAATTCTATACATAAGGCATCTTTAGCTGAAAGAGTTCAACGTACCATAAAGGAACGCATGCACCGCTATTTTACACAAAAACACATACAGATTTCTAGACATTCTGGAATGTCGCACTATTGGGACAACACCTAACGAAGTTTTAGAAAGAGGTACGCGCCCAGAGGTGAGAAGAGATGGAGCATCACCACCACACTACACATTTCAAAATCAATGATTATGTAAGGCTGTCGCGTTCAGGAAATAAATTCGCGAAAGGATTTGAGCAAGGATGGACACGCGAGATTTTTAAAGTTAGGACTATGAAATCTAAAGACGAGATAATGTATTACGTAGAAGATTTGAGTGGGGAAGAAATCGCAGGAGGCTTTTACCGCGAGGAGTTACAGAAAGTGACATTTAATTTAGGAAAAAATGTTTAAAATTGAGAAAATTTTAGGAAGCAAAGGTTCAGGAAAGAGGAAAATGTACCTGGTGAAATGGCTAGGATACCTAGAAAGCTTCAACACCTATATAAAAGTTGATGCAATAATGAAGCTTAATTAGTATGCAACATGGCGCCTAACCATTTCTAAATCACACTCCCGTCCTCCTCGTCCCTCTCTGTACACCCTAACAACACACTAGCCAACTTTGTAACAGAACTCCACGGACCCATTGAATTGGGTCGTGATACGTATGAGGTGGGTATATGCGAAATTCAGTTCAGTTGAATAGCCTTTTTTTAAGTATTGATTATAAAGAACCCTATTTTACGATTCTTAGAGACTGTAATGAGTGTGAAAAAGCCGGGGTAACTCGGGATGAAACCATGCGTACCGCCCTGACTGGGGATGCACGGTATTACAGTACAGAAGTAACACTAGGACCGGGCCACTATAGTGAGGTCGAGGATGTTGTGAGAGACTTATACGTAAGTTTAAAAAGCTCAAATCTTACGGGTGATTTAGTATACGAAATCGTAAACAATGATCCCTATGCATGCACTGTGGCCCTAAAATCGTAGGCTAACCGAAATATTAAAGACCAAAGAGTGTTCAAAATTATGACCGATGGACGATATCAATCAGTCATCCAAAGAGATACATTTCACGAGGCACAACACTTGTCCAGCCTAATGTATCAGTTGAAATTGGAGAAAATGGTTGATGGCTATAAACCCCCAGACATGTGCTATATTTACAGCAATATAGTGGAGCACCAGTTTGTTGGGGATACCCAGGCACGCGTGCTGCACATTGCTCACATCCCCAACCATAGAGGAAGGAGTTTGAGTATTACATATGACAGACCCCATTATGTGAATGTTGCAGCTAATCTAATAACTAATATCAATATATATATATATATATATATATATATATATATATATATATATATATATATATATACACAGAACGATTGAGGGAAAAAATTTCCCATTCGGTAACGGGAGCTTAACGGTGAAGCTGCACTTTCGACGCACTGAGTTATAATGGACAGAAAGCCTTTCACAGTCTATCGAGGTATGAGATACCAGCGTGGTAGTGGACTTGGATCCATTTTTTCAACCATACTACGTACGGGTGTCCCCTTGCTGAAGAGGGGTGCCAGATATCTCGGGAGGAAAGCGTTACAATCAGATCTTAACACAGCAGAAGACATATTGGCTGGGGCTAAACCTAAAGAAGCCCTAAAAAAACACTTAAAGCGTACACGGGAAGAAATCGTCAAAGATGCAAAGAGAAAAATGCGTGGTGGTGGGAAGAAGAGGGCTGTCCGGAAGAAGGGATTACCACCACGTGGCATTAAACGTAAAATATCAAAAAAGAAGTGCTCTAAGCGAATGAAACCTATGGTTGACCATTTTTTTGACTGATATAAGCTAAGGACATTGATCTCATGAATCATAGTTTGTTTACTACTTGTCGAGAGAGGAGGCACTATTTCTAACTCGTCATGGCACGCTTCATCCATCCGTGTAGTTCACAATGTTGTAAGTCGGAGCTGTCCCTCTTTGGCATGCCTCTAACAAGTTTCAATTGAACACAGTGACTTTATTACAGTTAACCTTTTAAACACAATTACTTCCCCGAGTGCCCCTATAGAATTCGTGATAACCCATCTCAGGCCCTTACTTTTTTGACCCAAGCTGTGTGCACATGTACGCTAAACTACGTATAGCCCATTCTAATGGAACGGACTGTGATGACAAATATGCTGTATACCCTTAAACTTTCTGCACTCCTTATTCAACCAGTGTGACGTATATTTAAATTAGGTCAATATATCGGCAGGAACGGGGTACTACCACCTACGATCCTATCTGGAAAATGTGCTGAACTTTTCCAAAGAAGCGAAGGATACCTTTTTAAGTTCCGAGGGCTATTATCAAGCTAAAGACGAAAGTAGTATAAAGGACAAATTTAAAAATTCTATAAAGAAGATATACAAGTGTTTTGGACGCCTGCATGCAGACTTCACATTCCAGGAGAAGTTGCTTGTGAACGGGGTGTATATGAAAATAAAGCTCGCCCGCACGAATCCTGAGACCTGTTTAAATCTGGATGCTGATCAAGAAGAGGGAGCAAAGCCCGTTGTGATCCACATTGTGGCGACATACCTCCGCGTACGGCGAGTGAAATTAAGTTCACCAAAACAAATAAAAAATTGAGAAATTTACTAAACGCCACAGTAAAATACCCAATTAACAGAGCACAGATCAAACTATACACGGTGCCAGCACGGTTGGCATCGAAGCAGATAGAAAACATCGCCCTGGGAAATCTACCTAAAGGATATTAATCGGGATGCAGGACCATGCTTCGGTGAATGGAAAATATAAAAAGAATGCCTTTCAGTTCGAGAATTTCGGCCTTAAAATATAAATCTATACGTTAATGGCATTGCGTTGGGCGGGGGTATGGATATGGATTATTCATCAGACGCTGTGTTCCCACTTTGCGCAAGAGCATATAGTAATCTGGCCCATATTGCAGGTGATTGTGATGAGCTCGGGAATGGGGTAACGCAGAAAGAATTCATCGATCAATTTAATCTTTATCCGTTTGATATCACACCTGACTTATCTGCTAGTGTAAATACACACTTAAGTCCACAACAGATTGGAAACATCTCAGTCAGATTGGAATTCGCCAAGCCTATAGACGCGCCTATAAGTGTACTAGTTTACCTCGAGTTACAAGCCCTAATAGAAGTAGACAGATTTAGGAGCGTTGTCACTGACTTTTAAAATGGATGCGAATACACTTAAGAGAGTAATGAATAGTGAACGAATCACACGTTCCAAATTTATCGGTGTTTGCGAAGAAAGAAACATTGAAATTGCCATCTACGAGAAATTGCAGTAGCCTTATTGTGAACACGTTATTGGTAGTGGAGGGATTCATTGGTTTGCACTCTATTTTAAAAATAGGGACCGCATGTACTATTTTGATTCACTCGGCACTCAACCCTGGAGTGACCCTGTTATTGTAAAATTTCTCGGTCAGATGCATATCCCCGAGGTTGTATGGAATCCCTTCCGGCTACAAGGATATTTTAGTAATACGTGTGAGATGTACTGCCTTTCATTTCTCATGCATATGTCACGTGGTAAAGAATTTATAAATTTTAAAATTATTCGACCCGTGTCATACACGAAATGGTAGCAGACAGTTAAAAAGCCGTTGTCCGATTGTGCGTACTCGTTGTATAGTATGATGTTTTGTTCGTGTGTATATATATATATTTGTAACCAATGATGTTAGTTTGCCCGAAAAAAAGATCGAAACAAAAAAAATACATTATTTCGTTAATGATGTGACAATCGTTGGGTTGACTGCTCGATAAATCTTTTACCTCCGTATTCAGGTCCACGACATGGGTTTCTTCAAAACGAAAAGTGTATAACACGTGTCAAATCCTCATCAGACTTTAAAGGAGAAAGAATAATTCATTAGTTCATACTGAATCTTTTTTAATGAAGACCCGATTGTTTAAAACATATGCAGAGTATACATATAGTAAAAGTATTACAATGTGAAGATATCTTTGAACCGCTCAGAGAAGTTCCTTTAAGAGAAAATGCCGAGTAACATTTATTACAGAATTTATAAAATTATTTAAAACATGCAAAAGATTGCTATAAAATAATTCAATGAATCAAACAGGACTTTAGCATAATGTTAATTGCAAACTAATCTATAATTGCAGATACCTAAATGAAGCATTTTTAATGTGCTGAGATGAATTACTACAACCCTCCATATATATATGATAAAATAATCCTGAACAGCCCTCTTTCTCCTAATGACAGGCACATTAAATAAATAACCAGTTCGCGAATAATTGGCTACAAAAAATAAAATTACAGGCACATAATTACTTACATTTCTGCGGCAGTCCCTTGCGTCGGATCGTAAGGAACGTCATTGCAAATATCATCAACGGTTTGTGTTGAAACTAATCCATCCCGATTGGCTGCGTTAAAAAGATCAATTGTGGACAACGCTGCAATGTCACCATCTTGATATAAATCCGGTAAACTGTAATGTTCTTGATTCATGGCGGAGGGAATGTTTATTCACTGGTGAAAGTAACTACTGTGACTCCCAGCTGAAAATATTTCCTTTTATATGCATGATCCCCAAGCACCACCCCAAAAGACTAAAAGGCGGTTCGTAAGTTTGATGATTGATTGTCAATGTAACTGGGAGGGGCTATGTTAAATTTGTGTACCAATCGTAACCTATATTACGGGTCCACGCTTTCGACTTCCTGATTGGTCGACCAATGGTGTCTTTATCGTATCTCCGTAGATTTAATATTCACATCGTGTATTGCCACTTGCAATCTCTACCACGACAATAGTTGCATTAATATTTGCGCCCATACTATTCTCGGTTTTCCCATTTTAGAATCCCCGCCTTTATGCAATATTCCTCACCCCTCTGCAACATTGATCAACATTTGCCATCTCTATCACGACAATATTTTACATTATTATTGTTATTATTTGCGGTCATACTATTCGATCCTCAACTCTGGTTCATGTATTCAGCTTGACTTTTTACTTGCCAATTCTCGCGTAGGAGGGTGATTAAATTGTGTTTAGCTCGTGAAAATGAATGTCTGGTTGGGCTGGTAGATAAGTGGGCGCCCTAGGTATCCTAGTGGTTAAGACGCTGGGGTGCTGATCGGTGGTTGAAAGCTCGAGTCCGGATGGTGACTGTAATTTCTTGGTACATACAATCCCCGATGAGCCGGGTGTACCTATGTGAAGTGGAGAGTAAGATAATCCAACTCACCACTTCAGATCAACTCGAGAGGAGGAGCGATATGCTTAATCTTCGTGGAATCTCGCAGTAATAATAATCATAATAAACCTTTCCATTTTTTTCATTCATTCATTTTATTTCAATAACAGAGACAATGACTATGGAGAAGATACCACACAAACTACATGCAAAGAAAAATAGTTCGGATTCAACGTTAAACTGTAAGTCTAAGGCAGGTGACAAGCTTGATCTTTGTCAAAATTAACAATTCGGGGAGAAGGAAAACGGATTTAGCTTATTATTGCTACTGTAATTTGCACCACCCTATATATCCGCATAATTTTTAACATCCGCATCCGCACTTCTGACTGCGGATATTACCGCTAATAAATTATGCAATTTACAATTAAATTAACTTATAAAGTAGCTTATAAGGCCCAGTCATGCACATTTCATGTAAAGTATTAATTATTAATGAACAAACAAATATATAAACCTCAAAATATAAATACCTGGTAACAGAAAATTGAATGAAACTTGTTTCATTGAATTTTCTGTGGCTGAAACTCTTGAGAAAGTTATTATTTTTATCATAATGAAAACATTAATATTAATTTTAATTCTTATGCATTGCCTGCCATAATAGTAATATCACGAAATTTGAAAAATTACGTCATATATTCCTAATTCTATATTATATTGATATATTAACTAAATATCCGCATCCGTGGATATTGAAATTAAAGATCCGCATCCGCAGATGTTGAAAAACTGACATCCGGTCCACCACTAATATATATATATATATACAGTATATATATAATATACATATATATTATATATATATATATATATATATATATATATATGTTGCATTGGGAATATGATAAGGAAACTCATTACTTAATCAAAGGCTTAGTTAGCCTATAATTAATTTGGAAAACAATCACGTGATGCTTATGTACATATTTAAGTTGTTTTAACTTCATTATAGTAATAACAATATTCTATACAATAAGTAGGAGTTGAGAGAGGTTTTCTTAGGCTGTATGGTTGAAAATTAGGCCAAATGGACCTTTGTGGTCGACGCGGCGAATCACTTGTTTCGAGTTTACCTCATTATACATTTTTTTTCCAGGGATGCTTTCAAAGAAAGGAAATGGCAAAATAAACACTTTAGGTGAAATTAGTTAAAATAATTATTTTTTATTTTATATAAAGGGTGATCCAGAGAAATGGGACCCAAAACAAACCCCTGTAACTCTTAAAGTATAAGTCCTTTTATAAAATCATACGCATCATTCGAAAGAGGATAGTTACAAGTTTGTACAGGATTGTATAGGTTTTGACAATACAAGACAAGATAAGATACAAAACAAAATAAATGTGTTAGTTAAAACTAACCCTTCAAGATGACTGCATGGACTGTGGAACAGCTGCGTTTCATAACTGAGCAATATTATGAGCATGGAAGAAGTGTAGTTTCAGCTCAAAGATCTTTCAAGACAAATTTTCAGATGTCAAAATCACCTTCTAAGAAAGTAATCCGTCGGTGTGTCAGAAATTTTTCCCTAACTGGCAGCATTGGAAAAAGAAAAGAAAAACTGGAAGAGTGCGCACAGCAAGGATAGACGAGATCATTAACAGAACTCATGAAATTGTACAGGATAATCCTAACATAAGCATCAGACGTGCTTCTCAGCTGTTAGGAGTTGGATATGGAACACACACCGTATATTCAAGCAAAATTTAATGCTGTTTCCATATAAAATTCAAACAGTGCAACAACTAAACGATGGAGATTTCGCACGAAGACGACAATTCTGTCAATGGATCCAACAGAAGGTAAATGACACCACCAATTTTCTAGCAACTTTGATTATGTCAGACGAAGCCCATTTTCACTTCAATGGAACTGTAAACAAACAAAATTGTCGTTCTGGGCAACAGAAAATCCATTGAATATTACCGAAGTCCCGTTGCATAGTCAGCGTGTAACTGTTTGGTGTGGTCTTACTGCATCTCAGATCATAGGGCCGTACTTTTTCGAGGATTCCACCGGAAACACGGTCACTGTAAATGGTGATCGCTACGAAAAAAAGTTGACCGATTTCCTTATTCCTAAATTAAGAGATCTTTGTCTAGAAAACCACTGGTTCCAACAAGACGGAGCTACCTGCCATACCACGAGGAACTGCATGGCAGTTTGCGTCAAACGTTTCCAGGCGAGTCAATCTCAAGATTTGGAGACGTTAAATGGCCCGCAGGTCTCCGGATTTTTCTCCCTTAGATTATTATCTCTGGGGATATTTAAAGAGTAGGGTCTACAGAAATAACCCAACGACCTTGCAAGAATTGAAGGCCGCCATCACAATGAGATACAGGCCATACCACCGCACACTCTTGCAAAAGTGATGCAGAACTTACAAGCGAGAACACTGGAATGCTTGGCAACAAATGGAGCACATTTGAAAGGAGTCATTTTAAAAAATAAATATTTCATAATAAACTTGTAACTCTACTCTTTCGAATGATATATAGTTTTTATGAAAGGAATTAAATATTAAGAATATTTGGCTTTTTTTTATGGGTCCCATTTATCTGGATCACCCAGTATATACAGTATATAAAGTGTGTATTGTTATTTTTTTACTGCTGCCATTTGTTTTTCGTTCATTTCGGACAATAATCTATGTTTTTCACTCCACTTAGACCTACAGTATACACAATAGGCACAGAGGGGGAGGGGTTATGTTTGAATGTAATCTACGTTTTTCACTCCACCTCAGACCTACAGCATACACAACAGACACACGGGGGCTTATGTTTGAATGTAATTCATTTTTAACAGTGATTTCGAAATAAAGTCAATAATGTGTGTGTGGGTGTGTGCCTTCAGTTTTTCGACTCTGTGTATGTGGTGTGTGTGTGTGTGTGTATATATATATATATTGGGGATGCAACGGGTAGCGCTTTACCGGGTAATCGGGTACGGGTACCCGAAGTGTAATACCCGATCGGGTACTGAAGACGTTCCAAAATTTTGGTTTAGTACCGCGACTTATTAACTGTGTGCAGTTCAAACACTTGACTTTACTATTATCTAATTTATCAATGACAAAAATAGTCCCAAACCATACTACAATATGCCATTTTGAATGTTTTGTTAAAAAATATTATACAAAAAAATATCAAGAAAACTGCAAAACAATAAAATTAAAATTAAATTAGTATTTGGTTTTTACTACCCGTACCCGATTTTTTAGCAATTACCCGATCTGGTCGGGTATCATCGAGTAGTACATTACCCAATCGGGTCGGGTACCCTTGACATTTTAAATTGTTTTACCTTCACTAGCAAAAGTAATTTTATTCAATTCCAGTTGTTGAGTACTTCCAAAGTGTGTGTGTTAATTTTGAAAAAAAATGTGTAATAGTATTAATAATAATAATAAACCTTTCCATTTTTTCATTTATACGATGTAAAGAACTAACACGACTATGAAGAAAGAAGATACCATGCAAATTACACGCAAATAAAAATAAGACATAACGAAGTTAATAAAATATAAAAACATTTATATACAGTAACAGAAAAACAAACGTATGAGAGAGAAAGTAGGAAGATATGTGTCTTTGAGTGAAAGTTTTTCTACCGCGTTCCAGTGTGACCAGTTTGCGGTCTTCAAATAGCTTCGGGCTAGCCAGGTGTGAGCCTTATGCGTTCCTGCCTCCAATCCTTCTCAACATAATGTGAAAATAAACGATATTCTATGAGAATAATTGTTTATTACCAAATTTAATATACAGTTTAGTATATCTATAGCATATTATTAAACCTGTTTTCATATGGGAAATTTAATATAAATGTGTGTGTGTATAGATTTCTCAATTCGAAAGAATTTGTAGTAATGTCTAATTAAAAATTAGAATGTTTTGGTTATAAGAAATTAATAAAGATAATAATATTTAATAAATGTAATTACGATAAATAATGGTTTGTTTATATTAAAATTGTAAAATACGAGTTGGCAAGCGGGACGAGAGGGAGAAATGCCCAAAAAAGGGCAGTCATCGGGCGGCCTTGCGTTTAAGAAGGTGTCTTTTGGTGTTACGATGTTTTGTGTGAATTTAGAGTAGGATTTCTTATCCGACTAAAATGTTAACGCAAATTCCCCCCTCGCATTACCCCGTTTAACTAAGTGTTTTCGGTATAAATAAAGTTAGTAAAATGTTAATCAGAGTATAGTTAATCCCCCCGGTCTCCCATGCCGGTTCAATTTATAACGGTTTTCCATTTGGCCATGCTACCCGCATTTATAAAGTACACCGAAGTATAGCGAAAAAGAGTGTAAAGAGGAATAGAAGAAAAAGGAAAGTAAATAAAGAAATAATGAATTAAATAAATTAACCACGACATTTTGGTGGCAACTAACCTTATTAAATTGTTATCAATTTAATAATACAAACCCACGCACTCCGTCATTAACATAGGCTTTTGCATTTTTTTCGTGTCTTACGAATAGAAATTAAAAATTTGTGCATGTGTTCTTTCGATTAATCACGATCATTTTTCCACGTTCTCCGAATGAAAAAAATTAGTAGATATTCTGTTTCGCCACCCGTTTTAGAGTATTTATAAAATTAAGCAAATTCTGATTCCCTTTTCTTCAAAATTCGATGATTCAAGATGGGCCCATCATTTTCCAAATTTCTTCTCATAGCGAGCGTCTTCGTAATTTTCGCGGTCAAAAATTTTTTTTTTTCCTCTTCTCGCTGGAGAGTCTAGATTTCCAAACCGCTCTAACTCAAAATCTCTTAGTCATCTTGTCGAGACAATTGTAATGTGGAGTCAAAATTCGAGAGTCGTTTGTTTCCTCTTCGCGTCAGCTTTCTTTAGATTTCGTTTCGTTCAGTCGGAGAAAGAAATTTCAAAATTGATAATTGCTGTCCGGTGACTCATTCTTTTTTCTTCTTTCCTTTCCACTTATTATTACCTTTTTCTAAAGCCTACCTATTTTGTGTTTAAAGTTTTTTTGTGTTTACATTTTCTGAATTAGTAATAATTGTGATGATAATAATAATAATGATTAGTAAATAAATTTTCCAGTACTTATATGAATTAAATTATTTTAGTTGTTTAAATAGATTGTCACATGCATTTTTATATGGTCAAGTTTAAAATGGTTGAGCGTGTAGTGACGCATTTCTAGGTAATAAAAAAAAATATATATATATATATATATATATATAGTAGAGCATTTTAAGAGATTCAATAAGTGAGTAGCAAGATTTTTCAGAATTTATTAGGTAGTTTTTAAGATTGTTCTTTGACTGGATGTGTCGCCTATAAATCCTTTATACACACGAACATCAGATGTGTATAATTTTAAGGATCGCTTTGTAGTTTTCGCTTTATAGTTTAAGTTAATTTTAAAGTGAATGTTGAAAAATAATCGTTAAAGACACTAATTTACACTGGGTCAAATTCGGACGCTGTAAGATTATATGTTTGCCGTATATAAATTGTGAGACCACAAGGAAGTTAAATTTGTTTTAAAAAGGTAAAAATGTGTTTAATTGAAATAGAGAAATTGTTTTCGTAAATTCTTTTGATAAATTAATTTGTTTTTTTACTTTTTTTTATATATTCATTAATTTTTAAATTTTTATAGGTGGGCTGTTGTTGTCTATTTTTTTCTTTCTTTCATTTCCATGACATTCCGAGTAGTTTGTATACTTAGGCTGTTTAAATTTTTTTTTATTCTGAAATTAGATTTTATTGTGTTAGGGAGTGGTTTTTTTTTGTTTAACGTTTTATTTTGGGTATTAAAATGGAATTTTTTTTTGCGTTCGCGCGTTTGCATAGAGAATATTATAAAATTAGGTCCGGCTGTAAATGCAGTTTGTTCGGTTAGGAATATTTTTATAGAGGCTCGCTTACAAACAAAGCGAACACTTCATTAGGCAATGATTTGTTTTTTGTTTTTTTGTTTACATAGTAGCTTGCGTTGTATTTTTGGGTTCATAATATCTGTTCTTATTTAGAACAAAGATGTAAATTTGTAGTTTCACTTGGACACGGTAAATTACAAGTTTTCCTCCTAGGAAATTTAGCGTTTCTAGTTGGAATTAATGTATTAAAGTAACTTTTCGAAATTAATATTTAATTTTTTTATATTTAATGATTGTTTTGGAAAATTGTTATTTTTTAAACTTCAGTTGGGGTTACTTATGCAGTTGAAACTTTAGGTAGAGTGTTAACCGGAGATGGAGCCTTTTAGATGGCCAGTAACGTTTTTGTTGTATCTATGTGTGCTTCCCCAAAAGTGTAAGAGGGTTCGTGATTTTCAGAGAATTGATGACATGAAGTTTCTGGGTTTCATTTTTGTCTTTTGTCTTTAATGTATCGATGTGATTTCTGAAGGTAGTTTGAATAATAATATTTGTTAAATTATAATAACGGTTACTATGTATGGGCGCTTTTATATTTACACTGTACAGTTTTGTTTCATGCGTTTGATGATTTTTTTAATCTCCGATGTAACTGCCATAAGTGATCTTAATGGTAGCTAGGCATGATTAAATTTTTGCGAAATTTTGAGATTTGTCATTTTTTTCCGTGAATTTAGCCAGAGCAAATTATAGTTATTGTTTCGAAGTGAAATCTCGAGAAAATTCGGTAAGTTAAATATGACGTAATAATCAGTAGCAGTATAAACTTTGATAATTTTTTTGTCAAAATTTCAAGAGGCTCGGTTTGAAGGCAACCAAGTTGGATCCAAATTCCATCCATTGAGTTTAGTTGACCTGATAGGTGATCGATCACCGATGAGATGAGAGAGAGAGAGAGAGAAGAGAAACCGAATGCGCAGGGACTTGGCGCAGGACAGTTTCGGAAGAGTGAGAGAGAAGAGAAACCGAATGCGCAGGGACTTGGCGCAGGACAGTTTCGGAAGAGAAGAGTGAGTGAGAAGAGAAACGGAATGTGCAGGGACTTGGCTCAGGACAATTCCCGTCGAAGATGGTCTACTGGTATTTTTCGGACAGTAGCTGGTCACGCTGCTCGGTGCTTCGCTAAATATGTGTTTTAGCACTCGGTAGGCAAACCACGAGAGTTTGAACGAGTGTCTAAGGCTTTACTGTCCATACAAACATACAGTAGGTTCGTTGCGAAACCGCCTACGGCGAAGTGATCGTTTGATTATTGCCAGTAAGAGAGTCTCAGATGGAGTAGGAAGAGCAGCGTTCACCGACAAAAGTCGAGATGAGACAGGCGAGTTGATTCGTCGACTTCTAGAATTGCAAATTCCGTCCAATTCCGGTGCGTGGTTCCACTTTCAGTATATCTCCCCCTGATCCTCTTAGAATTGGACGTCTCTCTTGTTTTTTTTCGCCATTTGGAAAGAGAGCGGAACCAACCTCAAGCGTGCTAACCTGTTGCATGGTGATGCAATCCCTTGCATTCTAGCGAAGTGAGCAGGAGCTGCGATTGAAAATTGAAGAAGTCCGTTGTCAGCGTGCGGATTGTGATCTAAACAACGTCCAGCTATTATTGTACTGATTGTTACGTAATGAAATTATAAGTGAAAGGGTGCGATAATTGCCCATATTTATTGTGTATTTCTTGAAATAGTATGTGCGCTCTGGTCAGTAATTTATTTAAAAGTTTTCTTTTCTATGTTGCCCTGATAGTAACTATGTAACTGTATAAATAATTGTTTCGAATGTAAAATGATCTTTGATGAGAAACCGCTGGAATAGATTGTAAACTTGAAATTTGTTGTAACCATTGTTAAGAACATTGTCCGTTATTTTTCACGTTACAGCTTCGTTACAGGTTGTAATTTGATTATTAGTGTGAAATGTTATTTTATGCAAATGTGAAAATTATAGTTTGTTTTCGATTTTTGTAAAATGATACAAAATATCTGATGTATGGAATTTGTCATTCTAATGAAGTCTTCTCTAACTTGAATTTGTTAAAAAATTTTTTTTGCAAAATGAACTTTGTTGAATAAAATAAATAAATTTGTTAAACGATATTAATAAGTTTTCCTAGTGTAAAACTTATTTTCAAGGGGGGTGACGCGAGTGTAGTAATGTCTAATTAAAATTTAGAATGTTTTGGTTATAAGAAATTAATAAAGATAATATTTAATAAATGTAATTACGATAAATAATGGTTTGTTTATATTAAAATTATAAAATACGAGTTGGCAACACTAAGAATCGGCCAAGCGGGACGAGAGAGAGAAATTCCCAAAAAGGGCAGTCATCGGGCGGCCTTGCGTTTAAGGTATCTTTTGGTGTTGCGATGTTTTGTGTGAATTTAGAATAGGATTTCGTATCTCTCCGACTAAAATGTTAACGCAAATTTCCCCTCGCATTACCCTGTTTAACTAAGTGTTTTCGGTATAAATAAAGTTAGTAAAATGTTAATCAGAGTATAATTACCCCCCCCCCTGTCTCCCATGCCCATTCAATTTATAACGGCCTTCCACTTGGCCATGCTTCCCGCATTATATATATATATATATATATATATATATATATACAGGGTGAGTCAAAAGTAGCGCCCGATTTCTGTCTTTTTGGCTGTCAGATTCTTTCTGGGAAGTCATGTTGTTAATAATTGTCTTGCAGATACAGTTCGGTACAGTTCCTTAATAATTTTCCCCCGAATAAATGGTCAGATAAACATGTCATTCATTTATTTCTACCTTCTTGTACACTGTAATACAAATGACAAACAAACAATCAACTGACAGAAATCGGGCGCTACTTTTGACTCACCCTGTATATATATATATATATATACAGGGTGGGCCGAAAGTCTGGATCCATAGGAAAATATTTTAATACATAAATTACAACAAATGGTAAATACTTAAAATGAATATCAACTTTAACTCGTAAATGCGTGTCCGTGATACTGTACAGTAGTTCGTACTCCAGTATAAATACTCAAATACTTTTTTTATTTCAGCCCAGAAATGGCTTCGAATCTAACAACAGAAGACCGGGTAGAACTTGTGCTCATTTACGCAAGACAGGGCGCTACACAGAGAAGTTGCTACCGAATTCAATAGAAATCATCCTGATAAGCATCCAGTAACACATGCGACTGTTGGCAAGTTGTTTAAACGTTTCAAAGAAACAGGAAGTGTACATGATCGACTGCGTTCTGGTCGTCCAAAAACTGCAACTTATGAAAATACCTCTGCAATGGTATGTGAAACTTTAACGAATAGTCCAGTAAAGTCAGCAAGAAGATTATCAAATGAAACACGCATCTCGAGAACGTCAATTCGAAGAATTATTAAAAATCATAAATTCCATCCCTAAGTGTCTCGATGTCAGAGGCCGCCAATTTGGACATTTGTTATAATTTGTTGTTTATACTGGAGTACGAACCACTGTACAGTATCACGGATACGCATTTACGAGTTAAAGTTGATATTCATTTTAAGTATTTACCATTTGTTGTAATTTATGTATTAAATAAATATTTTCCTATGGATCCAGACTTTCGGCCCACCCTGATATATATATATATATATATATATATATATATATATATATATATATATATATATATATATAAAGTGTGCATTAATATTTTTGTTTGAAATTAATTTGAAAACATGAATAAATGAATCCTCTTCTTGATTTCGCGGATTTTAGTTTATAAAAAACATAGGTGTATAGAAAGGATTGTCAAAAGTAGACACAGTATACATTCTAAGGTGTTAGAAAAATGAACGCGTTTCATGAATTATAGGTAAATTAAATATTATTCTTAGAGAATATGTTATTGGAATAATGTACAATGTAAAGAGTCCTGTGTATTTCTTTTATTAATATTAAGATGAATGATTTCTTTTGCTACGCCATGGATTAATTGTCTACTGTATTTCTTTTATTATTAATATTAAGATGAATGATTTCTTTTGCTACGCCATGGATTAATTGTCTACTGTATTTTTATTGTTAATATTGGGAATCGTTTAAATAATTAGTTCTCTTGCTGAACAACTTTAAGGAGAAAGTCGCTCTTGCCTTTAATAAATAAATAAATAAGTGGAAACTCGTCTAAATAAGTTAAAATAAATGGCGCAACCTGGCAACTCACCCTAATAAGGTTTAATTGAACAATTAAAAAACACTATTTGGCAACTCATTTAAATAAATGATGGTATCTAGCAACTCACCCTAATAAGGTATACCTGACCATAATTAAAAACACTATTTGGCAACTCATATAAATAAATATATAGTTCTCTCTGGTAACCCTCCATATATAAATAAGTGGTATCTGGCAACTCACGACCCTCTATATAACCGCTGCTTGGCCCCTGGACGTTCATAATGCGTCGGACTCCGGTGGAATAAAGAACTCTCTCTCCTTAGGTTAAGGCTTAGGTAGGTTTCCCTTTGGGGGGTGAGGACATCTCACTTCTCCCCCAAAGACCTTCTCTTCCTCTCTTAGGTTAAGGCTACCCCTTTTGGGGGAGGTCATCCTCCCTTCTCCCCCCGAAGATCCCTCCCTCTTTGCAGCATTGATTTGTTGCATAATTCTTCCCCCTCTTGCATGCCCCTTCCCTTTGTTGCACACCCCTTTGCAACATTCCTGCACTCGTCCATTCTGCGCCCATACTACTGATGCTATAGAGGCGTAAAACCATCATCCACGTTCGATGAGGTTACACTAAACATTGAATACTTGCATGTTTTTTTGTTAATTATTATAGTTTTTTGTTTTAATTTATTTGTATTGTGTCTCGAATTCTGTAAGCCATGCATCAAATAACAAAATTCAGTGATTTTTTTCTTCATCGTGATCATACACTCAAAAAACTTTATTTAATTTGAAAAAACTTTGTTGGATTTTAGATTAATAAAGTACTCTGTTCAAAATTATGAGGCGCAGTTTTGTTAAAATTTAACTACTTTGATAAAAGTTTTATTTCAATTAAATAAGAGATTTTTGGATGTATGTGGACTCATACTTATGATCAGTATTGCGTAATAAAGGGTGATCAACTTAAAAATTTGTATTGCTAAGTTATAACATACTTTGCAGGGCATACTTTTGAACTGATCACTTGTATATCTCTGAGAATTGAGTGAAAATTAAAATCAATTAGAAAATTACGTCACAAATTGAAGGAAGACAGGATTAATATTACAACTGTACAAAGGTACAGATAACGTAACATTAATTTGGAGACTATATAAATACGGTGTTTAGAAGAAAACTGCGGTGAATTACAGTCTTTATTAGATTTATCTATTAAATTACATTTATTACATGTCTTATAAGAAGGAAAAAAATGCATGCGATAACTCCCATAGCTGATTTTTTTTATATAATTGACTGTGCAGTTTCTTTTTTAACACCCTGTATCTATCAGCTGTAATGTCAAACTTTAATAAGTTTTAAAAGTAATTAGTTAAAGATTGAACTATTTATAGGGAATTCCTACAGAAAAGTTATACTTTAGATAGCAAATCAGAGCCGTAAATCAATCAAGGGAAGGCATAATGGCGGGTCATAAAATTCTTCAATTTATTAGAAATTTCATTAATATTGTTATATTTTCAGTTTATGAATGGGTCGTGTTTTTCTATTATAATTAATGTTTCTTACTATGCAATGTTCCTTCAGATTTAGAATTAAAATAATAAACAAGCGCAATTATCATGGCGTGATCATTCAAATGATTTTTATTACTCTTAAATTTAATGATATCGTGTATTTATTTTGTGAAATTAATATTAATTATGTCCCAGATCAAAAAATTTGGAGGAACCGCGGTGGGTTCCACTTGTCCGTTCGTCCGTTCTTCACACTTTCGTGTCCGGGCTATAACTTTTGAACCACTCAACAGAAAGTAATGAAACTTCGTACACGTGTGGATGATCGCAAGGCGATGTGTCATGAGTAAGAATCAAGTTCCTGCATCAATGGTCAAGGTTAAAAGTTAAATGGAGCTTTTTCGTGTCCAGGCTATAAATTTTGAACCGCTCCATATGAATGAATGAAACTTCACACATATATGGATGATCACAAGACCATGTGTCGTGAGTAATAATCAGGTTCCTGCATCAAAGGTCAAGGTCACAAATGGAGGTCAAAATTAAAATGGAGGTCCTCGCCACAACTTTTGAACCACTCAACATAACCTGATGAAACTTCGCATATATATGGATCATTGCAAGACGATGTGTTTGTAGTAAGATTCTTGTCTCTGCACTAAAGGCTAAAGTCAAATAGAGGTCAAAGGTTAAATGGAGGTTCACTCGACATAAATTAGTGAAACTTCACACGCACATATGGATATATGTGTTTTTTAGCAAAACTCAGGTCCCTGTATCAGAAGTCAAGGTCACAATTAGAGGTTAAAGGTCAAGTGGAGATCCATACCATAATTTTTGAACCGCTTTACATAAACTGATAAAGCTTCACACATGTATGGGTCACTACAATACGATGTGTTTTTAACAAGACTTAGGTTCTTCAACCATAGGTCAAGGCCACAAACAGAGGAGGGGACACTGATGTCCAACATAATTCTTACTGTGTATGACTTTGATTTTCATAATGGGCTTGTGTAGTGGGTATTTTTTACTAAAGGGGTTAATAAACTGACTAACTATTTAGATAGTTTATAGGTTATGGAGTTTACTGAACTAACAATAGGCCTCATGGGATTGTTAACTTTGTGTGTTTTAACTAAACCATATAAATAAGGTAATGACGGATTGATACTTAGAAACTTCTTAGAAAGGTCATTATAATTATTTTTTTTAATTTCTCTCTGTTTTTTGTTAAACATTCAGTTGGATGTATTTCCGAATCACATGTTGTAAATAGCATGGATCTTATTAACAAATTGAAGTTTCCTAATGATCCTAATTTTAAACTGGTAAGTTTTGATGTATGTTCGTTATTCACAAAAGTCCCTGTTGATAACTTAACTTTTAAAAAATAAGATTTCTGAGTATTCGTTCCCCGTTCAACACAACACTCTTATTGAATTAATTAAGCTTTGCGTCAAAGATTGTAAATTTCAGTTTGAAGATAAGTTTTATGCTATGTCGTTTGGATTGGTGATTGGAAATCCCCTCTCCCTTATATTAGTTAATTTATATATGGATTTTCTTTTAAAGTAGAATTTTGCCCACTATTGTTAATTTTATATAGATGATGTTTTATGTCCTTTGGCCTGACAATTTGGATGTTGACGAATTCCTTGGTAGGCTCAGCAATTTAGTCCCATCTATTACTTTCACTTTTGAAAAAGTAAATAATGGATGCTTATCTTTTCTGGATCTAAATATTCGAAGATGCATGAATCAATTCAAATTTGAAGTTTTTCATAAGCCTATTAATAATGACCCTTACTAAGGTTCATTTTTATTCTGACCATCACCCCTCGATAAAATCTTTTCTCTTCTGTTTCTCAGAGCATTGAGAGCTGTCAGTCCTGAATTTTTAGATTCTGAGTTATGCAGTACCATGAATATTGGTACTAAATTATGTTATCCTATTCTATTTCTAGATAACTGTCTTAGGAAAACTAAGAATGGGTATTATAATAATGTAATTGTAAGTGAATTTGATCCTAAAAATATCCTTAGTCTACTTTACCATGTAAATTTTAAATATCTTCCAACCTTACTTAAAGCAATTGGCATCAACGTAATCTTTAAGTATAATAATACGGTTAAATCTCGCCTAATAAAGAATTGCCGGGATAATGATGTTGGTTGTGTGTATTCGATCGGGTACTTAGTTTATATAGATCAAACCGGTAAAACTTTAGATATCAAGGTAAAACAGCATAAATATGTTAAAACAAAATATAATCGAAAGGAACATTCTAGAATGTGCATTCATTCATTTTAAAAATCATTTCAATACCATTTCGGGAATGTATAAAATTGACAAAATCTTGTTAAAATGTCTTGCCTTTCATCAGTGCTTGTTGTTAACCTTGTGCTAATCTCTTTTCACTTTTTTGTTTTAATGTACAATTGTACATAGGCATATATTTTGGTCATCTTCCCTTTTCCCTTCATTCTCGGATAAGGTGTACTGTTGAATACACGAAAGGCCTTGAAAATTTTTTCTTTTTCCTTGTGGGTTTGCATCATTTATTCATTTCACGTGTTTAAGTGTGAAATTCATCCGATCTCTCTCTGGAGGGAAGCCAACGTGACCCCTATCTTTAAGAAAGGGGATCACGAAAGTCCAGGGAACTATCGTCCCATTAGTCTCACTTCAGTTGTAGGTAAATTATTAGAAGGGATAATAGCTGATAGGATCGTTGACCATTTGGATTCCTACAAGCTGCTTGGGGACTCCCAACATGGGTTTAGACGGCATAGGTCGTGTCTCACCAACTTGCTCGAGTTTTTCCACGCCATGTTGAGTGAGTATGATAAGAGTAGGGCGATTGATATACTTTATCTCGACTTTCAGAAAGCCTTTGATAAGGTACCTCACCGCCGGCTAATGGCGAAAGTGCGCGCGCTGGGTATCGGTGGGGAAATAGGTAGGTGGATTGAAAACTGGCTGAGTAATAGGCGGCAGAGGGTTGTAATTAAAGGGGCTAGTTCGGGGTGGGCCTCGGTCACTATTGGGGTTCCTCAGGGTTCTGTTTTGGGGCCACTGCTGTTTATCATTTACATAAATGATATCGACGGTGGCTGGCATCGTCAGTCGGATCGCCAAATTCGCTGATGACACCAAGCTTCGGGGCCAATGTTGGGACGCCCGAAGAGATCGAGCAACTGCGTGCGGACCTAGGTAGGATAGGAGAGTGGTCCGAAAAATGGCAAATGCCGTTTAACTTGGGTAAATGCAAAGTGATGCACATTGGCTACGCCAATCCCAAGTCGGACTACTCGATGTTGGGTAGTAATATCGAGGTGACTAATTTAGAAAAGGACTTGGGTGTGCTAATTAGCAGCGACCTTAAGTTTACGAAACAGTGTGTAGAGGTGGAAAAGAAAGCCCAGAAACTATTGGGTTATATCAGGAGGCAATTTCAGTTTCGGAACAAGGAGATTGTGCTCTCACTGTACAATTCCCTTGTTCGGCCGCACCTGGAGTATGCTGTGCAGTTCTGGTCGCCCACCCTCAGGAAAGATATTGAGAGGCTGGAGCGAGTGCAGGCGAGGGCCACAAAGTTAATCCCTTCCGTTAGGCATATGGGCTACAATCGACGGTTACGCGCCCTGAACTTGTTTTCGCTGGAAACTCGGAGGCTGCGCGGACAACTGATCGAGGTTTTCAAGCTCTTACGCGGGTTTAACGATGTCGATTTTAGAAGTATGTTTAGTTTAAATGATAACCCAACTCGCAACAATGGTTGGAAGTTGGATTTGAAACGGTTTAGGACTAGTGTGTGTGGGAATTACTTTACGTATAAGATCTGTGACACGTGGAACAGGTTACCTTCAGAAGTTGTGAACAGTTCCTCTGTGGATCAGTTCAAGAAAAGGTTAGACCAAATCTTGCACACTATTTGAGTGTGTACAAAATTTTCCCTGGCACACACTGCCATTGGTACCTCCTCGGTATGGGCCGCAAGGCCTTTTGAGGTACTTCTTTTCCTTGTAACTCCTTGTAACTCTCTCTCTCTCTCTCTCTCTCTCTCTCTCTCTCTCTCCCTCCGTCCTCTCGTCTCTCTCTCTCTCTCTCTCTCTCTCTCTCTCTCTCTCTCTCTCTCTCTCTCTCTATATATATATATATATAGAATTATATATTATAATTCAACATAATGAACACGCAATTTTATATCAGTCGTATTTCTATAGACCACCTTAATTAAGTTAGCTTAATCAAACCAAACCTACCATTACCTATTTATTTAATTTATTAACCTAACTTAAATATATGCATAAATTTTCTAAAAAACATTCTTATTCTCTGTTGGTGGGCACACGCTTGAACTCGATATCGAAGACACGCAGTCAATTAAATACACAAGAATACTAGGGATCACCAACGGTAATAAGAACTCAATGATCCAATGTTGTGTGCATAAAAGGTTGGGGTACATCTCTAGTGGTACTCAGGCGAGACCAACATCTCCATGTACACTCCTCACAGACCGCTCTCAATCCGCTCCGTTTCTGCATTAACTCTTTACGACATTTATATAAACTCTACGTTTATTGACACATTTACTAATTACGCCTTTCCATCTTTTATGCCGTCTTCCTCTATTTCTCACACGCACTCACACTGTTATACACCTTTTTCACAATACTTCATTATTCATTCTCTCCACATGACCATACCAACGTAGCATACTATCCTCCATTCTCATCTGCAATGACTTTTTCATTCCATACCAAATTTACAGAATATCCTCATTTCTCATACGGTCGATTCGTTGTGCAGGGTATCTCAGAAGTCTGGACTCATAGTTCATTAGTATTATTTATTAATAATTTATTAATTTAATTCAGAGAAACCTACGTACAAGAATTGATATGTGATTCATATGCAAGTTAATGGCATACAATTTGAACGATTGTTAAAATAAGTAAAAAGTTAACTTTGCCTATGAGTACAGACTTCTAAGACACCCTGTAACACCAATCACGCTTCTTAACTCTTTTGGTACGAGTTGGACTGTATTGTTCCAATGGAAGTAATAATGTATCGTACTAAAATGCAACTTTTTTTACAAATACTTCTACATACTGTACTATACTTTATACAGGTTTAGTTTAGTTGTCGGCAAAGGAACCCAGAATATGTGTTATATAACTGACTATTTACTAACATATTTGGTTTTGAATAGTAGTATATCTTATATAGAGACAAAATATTTGCGAACGAAAGGGTTAAATTAGTCATCTCGATTGCTCTCATTTTGGCAGTGAACTGTCATGCCAAACATGCGTCTCAAATTCATATATCATATACCTACATGTAAACCTCTTCCTGCATCTGCACACAAACAAACCAAGATTGCCATCCGTCTCGTATTTCAAGGGACAGTCCTGTACTTTGCACAAAAACTTCGATATTGTTTTCTTACGTCCGAGTCGTTACTCAAGAGAATGATAACTTGACCAAGATGCTTAAATTTTTGTACTTGCTCTTTTGGTTCGCCTTTCATATTGAAAATAATATTAGTTTCCTGATTAGAGCCTTAAAATTAATATCATGATTCTACGAATATAATTCAGAAATTTTTATAAAACATTCCAAATCTTTCACAGAAGAGTTTATTGATACCATATCATCAACATAGACTTTTATTTGTCCTCATGTTATCTATTCAACATCGTACTTTTGCCTCATTAAGTGAAGTAACTAAGCCATCAATATACATATTAAAGAGCAAACAGCAGAGGAAAGAGAAAGGAGCTTCTCCTAACTCCGCATGAAGATCCAAAACACTCGGACAATACATTGCCCTTTTACCCGTAAGAGATTGGTGAGTGTACCGTAATTTCATTATAGTATATTTAATATACACGATGGAACCTTCCTGTCTGCTTTTTTTTTTTAGTACTGTGATTCTACTTTGAAACGTACACTAGAAGTAGCCGAGCTCCGAGAGTACATCTAACGTCGTGGCCAATGTCGTAACACCGCTTCCCGGAGATCAGCGAAGTTAAGCGACATTGAGTCTGGGTAGTAGTTAGATGGGAGACCCTCTTCCGCGCCCAGATTATGTAGCGACCCGTGGTTCGGATCCCGCGTAAAACTGTAGGTCCTCTCTGTCATATGACTTTAGATGTTGCGAAGGAGGTTAAACAACCTCAATAAATTAATTAATTATGGTATTTAGGGAAAATAGATTAGAGCCTAAAAATAAGGCCCATTCAAAACAAGCATTTTTTTTATAGTTATGCCTTCATTGCGCGTGTGCAAGTTTTCTTCGCGCTTGTGCCTAATCGGAGAAAATTTATAGAAATTTCCAGTGACTGATGAAAAATATCCATCATATTAAAAATAAAGAAAACTTTAGATGCAAAATTATGTCAACATGAAAGAGATGGGGCGTAATGTTACGTCACGTTGAAAATTTGTAGAAAATGTTAAGTAATTTTTTAGGAATTATTTCATCGGTAAATGAAGTGAAACACGAATTTCATCAAAACTGACATACTTTTCGCTCTGTGCATATTAGTATGAATTTTAGGAATATATATATATATATATACACATACATACACAGGGTGAGTCACGACGAAATGTCATAACTTTGGGAGCTTATAGTTGAGGTCATTCATGAACAAAGATCCGATTCTTAACAGTTATGGCGCTATGGGTGTTTGAATGTTTAAAATAAGAATAAGCGAACAAATAGCTGCAAAAGTTTTTATTCATGAATTTACGATAACTGTTCAAAATGACTACCCTCGGCATCAATACACATCGCGGCTCGTCTGTGAATCCGCGTGTAGCAAGCATTAGTTCATTACGATTGTCCTTTATGAGGGCTGCAGCATCCAAAATGCGACGGAGCAATGCATCTCGTGTTTCCGCTTTTCTCTGGTACATCAGTTCTTACATGCGCCCCCACAGATAAAAATCAAGAGAAGTTAGGTCCGGGGACCTAGGTGGCCAATTTTATGCACCACCACGACCAATCCATCGACCAGGGAAGCGATCATCGAGATGCGTTCTCACTGCACGGCTAAAATGGGGAGGAACTCCGTCTTCTTGGAAGTACATACGCAATCGTGTTGCCAACGGTACATCTTCTAACAGTGGCGGCAGTTCGTCTTGCAGAAATCGTAGATAAATGTCACCTGTAAGACCACCTTCGAAGATAAACGGACCAATCAGCTGACCGTAGAGAATACCACACCACACATTGACACTGAACCGATGTTAAAAATTACTTTCCACAATGGCATGAGGATTCATTTCTGACTACACATGTGAATTGCGATTGTTGTTGACACCGTCGCGGGTAAATTGAGCCTCATCACAGAACAAGACGTATCGATGCAATTGTCGATCGGCATTGAACCAATTACAAAATTCCAGCCGTTGGGCACGATCCCCAGGTTAGAGGTGCTGAACGCGATGTATATAGTGTGGATACATGCCTTCTTCGTGTAACGTTCTACATACTCTTGTTTGAGGAACTCTAATACGTGGAAATCCTTCGCGTACTAACATGACGACTCCGCTGTACCATCTGAATAATGTTTTCTTGTTCAGCCACATCTTGTTGTACCGGACGCCCAGATAAAACAGTAACGCTAGGAAATGAACCGCTCTCTCGCAATCTCCAGAAAACGTTACTAAACACTCGTCGATCCGGAATTCTTCGATTTGGAAAACGTCGGTGATATTTAGCGACAGCAGCAGCAGTAGTATTTCCATCGCAAAATCCGTAAACATACATCATATCGGCATATTCGGCATTTGAAAACGTAAAAGGCATACTGAACGCACAAAACGTCAACTGCACGCTGTGAAACACAACACACTACTACGTAGTTAGTTCGGTTCGGTAAGTAACTGTCAATTGAGTTCAAGGTCACGCATGCGCATGCTTGAAATTCAAACATCCATAGCTCCATAACCGTTAAGAATCGGACCTATGTTCATAAGAGGTTTTTGACTGGGAATGACCTCTGCTATAAGCTCTCGAAGTTATGACATTTCGTCGTGACTCACCCTGTATATATACCGAAGGTACAGCACTGAATTCTTGATTCGGAACGGACACTTCGACATTTTGACTGTGCCTGAAACAGAATTCTTCATGTACCTTCCGTATACCTACTTACGGTCGTTGAACTACTATCAGCGTATTTAAATGTAATTTTCTTCAATCAAATTATTTGAGTGAGATCTTTTAAAACCAAAATGATTAGTAGATGTCTATAAATAACCATTTAATCGGTGTAGCAGAAGTTTCTCAATTAGTTTTGAGAAGCGGGAGGCACCAGCAACATGCCTGTAATTATCGCTGGATACAATGTCCCCATATTTATTTCTGACAAGGGGCAAAATATATACCATTATAAACTCTGTAGAAATAAAACTATAGCAAACATGCCTGAAAAAGTCACTAACATATGAAGATTCATTATGTCATTAACATGCGTTAAATGCTCATTTGATAGTTTATCTATATCTCGAGAAGAACCTGTCTTTAACTCGTTAATCAGACCTTTAATTTCAGGAACTGAAGTCCACATATTTTTACTGGGCCCTCCCAGTAACGTTCCATTGCTATTAAGAATGTTCGAGTAGCGTGTCTTCCCAGCCTTGCAAATCCTTTTTCCCCAGACAACCAATCAATTGTTAATGGGAGGGCATTCTTAGCGCCGTTTCCTTTTCATTAAATTTCCAAAATGTACCATCATTATCTAAATTAACCTCACAGGCTTTAAAGGGCCGTATAGAATCATCTTCCTGTTTACATTGTCTTAGAGCTCCTTTATATTGGGCCCTACTTCTCATGTTCATGTAAACTGGATCTATTTTCACGCTTGGTCTATGTTTAAAGAATAATTAGCAAGTTAAAATGCGAATAATGGCAATATGAGAGTAATAATTGAAGCACTCTTAATTGGGGAAAAACAATTCATTGATTAAGTGGATCCAAATACAATCTGCCCTTATTCAATTTGCTTTTTTTTATATTAGAAATATTAAATGAAATTACTTCTGAAGAAAAAAAGTTCAGTAGAGGTGAACTTTCTATAGTGTAAAGTTCAGAATGTTCCTAAATTTTCTTTACAAATTCGAACCCTTTTAAAATATTAATTAAGTTGGATACAATAATGCAGTTTGCCGAGTGTAAAAGAACATCTCACAGAGTTTTCTGGACATTTACCAACAGGACAGAGTTCTCCCGCACTGTAGTATGCTGGAGCGCGATTGCCTCAATGAACACTTCCCTGATCGATGGATTGGGCACGATTGTCCAATTCCGTGAAGGGGTGGGCCCGGTTGGGGTTATGTGAAGTACATGGTGTACCGAGCGAAATTGCCGATATTACAGACTTGAAGAACAGGATCACTGATGCTATCACGACCATCACTGCAGAAATGCTAAATTGAAACTGGTTGGAGATAGAATATCGCCTCAACTTTTTACGTGCGACAAAGGGCGACGCTCACATAGAAATATATACAATATACAGTATATGTCATTAGACAGGGAGTTCTCCTGTCACTGTCCTCTTTAGCTGATCTTTATCCGTGTCTCATCTACCCTGTGAGCAGTCCTGCATGCTCTCAAACACACACTTCTCCCTCTATTCTTCATTTCACATACTTGCATTTTATACACTACACAATATTTTCAAAATTTAAAAAAATGGCATTCTAAGCATTAAGAATCTTGATTTCGGCTCTTTCTTATATAAGAGGCAGCTAGTAGGCAGGCAGGCAGGCAAGCTAGCTAGCTAGCTGCTTGCTGCTGCTTCGGCGGCGGGCGGGCGGGCGGTCGGGCGGGCGGGCGCGGCGGAGGGGCATCTTTGCGGGCTCTCACCCTTGACCCATCCTTCCTACATAAAAAAATATATAACGGGTGTGCCATAAAAAAAGGGGTACATTTTAAAAAGGTTATAAAATCAACATTTGTCATTTAATTTTAATAAAACTTCTACACAATAAAACATACGTGTTTATCTATACGCAAACAAGTTTTCAGACTAAAATATCAAATAATTCAAATTTTATCAACATTTAACGAAAGAGTATGATTTTTCTACTTAACACTCAAAAATTATTAAACCCTTTTAATATTTTTTTATAAAAATAATTTTTAACGTAAAATTACACCTGAAATTATTAAAAAAATTGTTCGAAATGCTTTCCTTCCATTTCAATAACTTTTTTTATTCTTGGCCGGAATATGGGAGAACTTAGCAGAGCGAGTCTACAGGACTAGGATAAAAGATGTCGCTCATTTAGGCGAGATCATCATTCAAAAATGGGAAGAGCTTCCACAGGAACGAGTAAATCGAGCCATAGATGAATTCCGGCCAAGAATAAAAAAGTTATTGAAATGGAAGGAAAGCATTTCGAACAATTTTTTTAATAATTTCAAGTAAATTTTACGTTAAAAATTATTTTTATGAAACAATATTCTTCTTCTTCCGCAGCTTATTATCCCATCTTTACATGGGGTCGCTGTTTTTGGTTCGTCTTCTCCACTCTCCTCTGTCGTATACCACGTCCTCCTCCAAGTCCTTCTCCCTGATGTCCACCACCACACAGTCCCTCCATCTCGTCTTCGGTCTTCCTCTTCTTCCGTCCCGGCAACTCCATCTCCAGCACTCTGCGCCCCACATACTCTCTCTCTTCTCCTGACGTGTCCATACCACCTCAGCCTGGCCTCCTGCACCTTCTTAGATGCTTCCGCCACCTTCACTGTTCCTCTTATATGCTCATTTCTGACCCTATCCCTCCTCGCACTCCACACATCCATCTCAACATCTTCATTTCAGCCACATCGATTTTTCTTTCATTGCTCTTCTTCATTGGCACAGTCTCCATTTCATACAACATTGCCGGCCTCACCACTGTTTTGAATACCTTTCCCTTCAGTTTCACTGGGACCCTCTTATCACAGAGCACCCCTGATACGTCTCTCCAGTTCTTCCACCCGACTGTATTCTACAGTTTATCTCTCTCTCTGCTCCCCCTCTGCATCCACTGTTGACCCCAAGTATTTAAAATACTCCACCGTCTTAACACGCTCTCCACTCAATGTCACTTCCCCTCCTCGGTCCTGCTGCACATCACATCTCATATATTCGGTCTTCTTTCGGCTAATTCTCATCCTCTTATGAAACAATATTAAAAGGGTTTAATAATTTTTGCATGTTAAGTAGAAAAATCATAAAACACCTTCATTTTCTTCCATTTCCTTTCAAAATATCAAAAATTTTCTTTAAAAATCGAAAACAGTATTACACAAGCTTCCAAAATGTTCAAGAGCATATGCAATTGCAATGTTGATAATTGTTGCAAGGTGCCAGCCCCTTTCCCTCCCATAAAGGGGGGAGGGGGGTTCTAGCGTTGTAATTACTGGGCCTGTAGGCCCAGCACCGCAATAAAACTATAGAAAATAACGCAGCCATAAAAATCTTGAGCTTCACATTGTGTCAAGATTTGTGAAGCTTAAGATTTTCATGGCTGCGTTCTTTTCTATAGTTTTATTGAATCAACGAGAGGAGCAACTGTTGTCTGTTTGGGAGGGGGTGGGGGTTAGCCCTCCCCCAAGTTGCATAAAGGGGGGTGAGGGGTTTTTTGGAGGGAGAGAGAGAATGACTTCCCCCCAAAGGGGTAAACCTAACGTGCCCTCGCCGTAGGCGAGTTTGCGAAGCACAAGCCTCAACACAAAATTGCAGACGAAGGATAAGCACAAAATAACAGAGAATGTTCTTTTAATAGATTTACAGTAATAACTGAATCTACACACAGTATTAAAACCAAAAGTTAGCAGCTGACGAGGAAGCTTCTAGCAGTGGTTGTATCCTCCAGCGCGGGACACGTCAGCGCGTCAACGTCAACGAAAAAACGTGGAACGTCAATACAAAGAAGAGGCGACGTCAAACCGAAGACATGAACGCGCTGGTGACCAAACCACCTCAAATCTCCGTGCAGCGTGCAGTCTACGGTTGGCCAGACTGGCAGTCGATGGCCTGTTGCGTGGCACGGTCAGAGTGCCGATCGGCTCCCGGGGCCGGACCTATACCAGCGTGCTATTTTTTTTCATTTACGGGGAGCAGTTGCGTGCCGGACGTGCTCCCCGGATTACTCTTACTCTCCGGCGACATTGAAGACTAATCCAGGCCCCACTACAACTTAGACATGTCACATACACAAAGACATAGACACAATAGGACCATGAGACACATATAGAAGTATAATATTAACATATTACAGTGCAACGTAGATGGCCTCAAACAAAATCATGTAGCTTAGGGAATTCGTACACAAACAAAACATTCACATAGCACTTATACAAGAAACAAAACTAAAACGCACACACAAAACACCCACCATCCTGACTTCACGGCGATCCGTCAAGATCGTACTGGGGGTCACGGGGGTGGACGCACCACTTAGATACGTAAAAGCATTAGCTACACTGATGCCACCCAGAACATTACAAACACAATCCAAGTAGATAACACAATAGAAATACAGGCAGTTAACATTAAAACGCGCAAAACACACCACCACACTCATCAACATTTACACCCCACCAGATAGTTCACCTGTGGATTGTAATTTGCCAGCCAATTACAATCCACAGTTACACAATTTGGCCTCTCACTAATGTCATCTTAGGAGGAGATTTCAACGCCAAACAACGCTAAACAACACCAGAGGCGCCAACATAACCACACAACTAAATAGCCTCTTCATTCTTAACAACGCAGAAGAACATACACACACACCACATCAAGCAGGATACTCAAACGCCTCCCCAGACATAACGTCCTGTTCCCCCTCACTAGCAACACATACACACTGGAGAACAGAAAAACAACTGTCATCACACCACCTGCCTATCATCATTACAACACGTTCTACACTCTGCCCCAACAGCCTTAGGCACACTTACAGAAATTACAAGAAAGCTGATTGGGGACAGTTCAAAATACAGGCTGAGGAACAATTCACCACATTAAACAGCACACCCATCATAAACATCAATACAACACTCGAAGACATTCAATCAGATCATCAATAATGCAAACAAATCGCCGCCGGACTTTTCGCCGCCGGAATTTTCGCCGCTAGGAATTTTCGCCGCTAGGAATTTTCGCCGCAAGGAATTTTCGCCGCCGCAAGGAATTTTCGCCGCCGCAAGGAATTTTCGCCGCCGCAAAAGAATTTTTAAAAAATAAAAAATAAGTTGACGATTGGTTAGGTTAAGTCGTAATATTTTCGTTAGTTTTAACGTTTTATTTGATGGATTCATTTAAAAAATGTCTCCTAAAGATCCTAGCGTAGTTTACGTTCTACTATGTACTTTTGCAACATATCCATATTCTTTTGCCTCCATTTTCTAATATTTCTTGATGAAGTTGCAATTGATGGCATTAGATAACAACCTGCATCATCTAGGCTTGCAGAAGCATCGGCAATTAGTGATCTTGCAGATAATTGGGAGTTAGTAGCAGTCGTTTTCATAATTGCTATTGTGGCGTACACTTTAGGCTTTGATGGGTTTGCAGAATGACTATGCTCACCAAATGTTTTGCAAATTACTATTTTAGCGTCACTTTCTAAAATTGTATGCACTCTTGCCTTGCAGTTTTTTATTTCACACTTCCAATACGATTTTATAAAACTTTGACAGTATCTGTTATTGCATGTGCAGTATCACTTTAAACCATCAAAAATGGTTTTGAAAAACCTAAGGGTTCAAAACCTTTGAAGTACATGAAATCACTTATTTAAGAGAATGAATAAATGAAAATTTCCAAGTCATCCAAACCCGACGTATTAGAGAGTTCAGAAAATTTGGTAGGCTTACATTTATATATCTATACAAATTATATATTTTGCGGCGAAAATTCCTACGGCGAAAATTCCTGCGGCGAAAATTCCTGCGGCGAAAAGTCCTGCGGCGAAAATACCTAGATTGCAAACAAATACATACCCAAGGGCCGCATTAGAAAATACAATCCAAATTACACTAGAGAAATAGCCCACCTCATAAGGCAACGTAACAACCTCAAACATAATACACAAACACCACACACAGAAGCCATAAAACAGCAGATACAACAGTTCAACACAGAAATAAACAACAAACTTAAAGAAAAACAAACAGAAACATTTAGGGAATTCATAACAACAATGAACCACTCCACAGATGCGTCTAGGAGAATTTGTCTAAAACAATTCGTCTAAAATACAATTTGTCTAAATCAATTTGTCCAAAATAGTTTGTCTAAAATCAATTTGTCTAAAATCAATTTGTCTAATAACAATTTGTCTAAAATACAATTTGTCTAAAAATAATTTGTCTAAACAAACAATTTAATATAATATGGCATACAAATTGTTGCCTGATGTACAATGCTATTTATTACTTGCCACGCCCCATCTTAAAAGGTTACCTCTTGTGCGGAATAGTACATCGAAATAGTTTGTTCAAAATAGTTTGTCTAAAAATAATTTGTCTAAAATACAATTTGACTAATAACTGAAGATAACTAGAAATGCATTTGTCTGCTTGATAAATTTGGAGTGAGGATGAAAAGATTGAAAATGGGTTGATTTTATTTCATAATATACCTAACCTAACCTAACCTAACCGGGTTATGGGTTCCGGGATAACTGATTTCGATGTACTATTCCGCACAAGAGGTAACCTTTTAAGATGGGGCGTGGCAAGTAATAAATAGCATTGTACATCAGGCAACAATTTGTATGCCATATTATATTAAATTGTTTGTTTAGACAAATTGTATTTTAGACAAATTGTTATTAGACAAATTGATTTTAGACAAACTATTTTAGACAAATTGATTTAGACAAATTGATTTAGACAAATTGTATTTTAGACGAATTGTTTTAGACAAACTCGCCTGATTCGCCACAGATACATCCAGGCTATACAAGACTATAAACAGCATTACCCACTCTAACAGCGGCATTCACACCTCACACGCGGCTATCTGTCGCAGCCAAAATAATGGGTTTAGGAAAGTTAATCGCCCACAATTCATCGCTCATACATTTCACCGCAACACAATTCATCGCCCATACAATTCACCGAACATACATATATACATTTATATATACACTGTTTATTATGTATTTTTGCTCTCGTCATTTTCGTTTAAACTAACGAAAATATCACAACTTAACCAAACCAATCATCAAGGGCGTTCAGTTTGACCTAACCGGGCATTTTCCGTTTTATTTTGTCTTTCCGCTTAAAACGGAAAACGTGTTTTTCGTAGGTAGTCCCGATAATACTAGATGAAGACAAAGCATTGAATGTTTTTATCAGTTTCGGCGTTATTCTCTCATCCTTAACTTGCCTGAAATGTGATAGTGAGTGCCTAATACGAAAATCAAAAGATATTTAGGTGAAATAACCAATATTAACCTGTTAGGTTAATTGAATGCCCGGTTAGGTCAACTGTACGCCCTTGATGATTGGTTAGATTAAGTTGTGATATTTTCGTTAGTTTAAACGAAAATGACGAGAGCAAAAATACATAAACAGTTTGGTAGTCCCGATAATATGTAGGCGATGAATTATCCTGAGCGACGATTTGTGGACGGTGAATTGTGGGCGATGAATTATCCTGAGCGATGAATTGTGGGCGATGATTTTTCCGGATACCCAAAATAATATCCCAACATATACACAACAAGCTAACATTCTAGTTAATCACTACGCAAAGATAAGTCACTTAAACAGAGACAACAACCAGAAACACGCAGACAGACAAACAGCCAGACACAATAAAACCTAGACTCGACACGACCATTACACCCTTCAATACAGACCAGACCACCAAGATCATCAAAAACATTAAGAATTCGAAGGCTACTGGACCAGACAACATAGCTAACACACCTTAAGCACTTGGGCCCACAGGATATAACTAGCTCTCACAACATCAGCACATATTCATACCAACACTGTATTATTCCTAACATATGGAAACAAGGTAAAATTATTACACTACTCAAACTAAACAAAAACCCAACAGAACCAGCTTCCTATAGACCCTTACTTTACTATGCGCACCTTCCAAAGTAACAGAAAGATTAATCTTACAAATTACCAACCCACACATACCACTATCGCCTACTGACAATGGATTCAGACCTCACCACTCACCACGACATTACTCACTCACCTCACGCAGCACATCATGGATGGCATCAACTCTAGACGACCAGCTCAACGTACCTATTAGCAACAATAGACATTAGTAAAGGATTTGATGCTATCCCACGCTTCCCTCTCATAAACAAATACTCAACACAAACATGCACAATACACCAAACGGTGGCTGAGCAACTATCTTTCAGGAAGATACTCACATGTCACATTTAATGGCAAGTCATCTAAAAACAAGCTTTCTTCTGAACGGGGTCCCTCAAGGCTCTGTTCTCTCACCAACACTGTTCAACTTATACATGCTTGACATTCCAACACCCATAGATAACAAGTTTACCTTATCATCATTTGCAGATGACATCACTCTAACATCCACCCACAACAACATCGACACACCGCTACAAATAACCTACAAACATACATAAACAGTATACAAGACTGGCTCACACACAATAGACTCAAAGTAGCGCCCACAAAATCAACCGTCACCTTGCTAACACAAAAGAACACCAGCTAACTCCACAGCTTACACTAAACAGCACCAACATTCCACACACTCACAGGACCAAAATACTTGGGGTCACATACAACTCATCATTATCTTTTGCAAACCACATTCAGGCATTAAAAACAAATGTACGTCAAGACTTACACGCTTAGGGTACTAACAGGCACAAACTTTGGACATCAACAAGAATTAACATCACTCATATACAAACAATATGTTCGCTCAGTTATGGACTATGCTAGCCCATGCTGGGCACCCATTATCTCAAACATACACATAAACACTTTACAGACAATACAAAACAACGCACTTCGTATCATTACAGGATGTACTCAAACAACACCAATAGAACACCTGCACACAGAAACAAAAATACTGAAAATTAGGGAACATTTAAACATGAGGGGAACACAATTCATGGAAACCGACAACTAACCCACAACACCCTTGCCACTACATGTACAATCATGCACCGACACCTCGCACCATTAAGGTAACACCAGAGAGACATTATAACCAAATACTCCATTCCATGCCACGCCCCACAGACATCACACAGTACCGAAAACATATACACACACACACACACACCTAACCCACAAAGCAGTGACACGACTCGGTCCGAATGCGGTCCTAGGTGCGAAGCCGCCACCCATTGACAGGTCAGAGACCAGCCTTAGCAGATCGGATCGAGTTAACTTAGCACGATTCCGATGTGGACATCACCCCAACTTACAGACATATAAACACAGACTAGACAACTCCACAGACGACACCTGCCACTTGTGCCAGGGCACACCACAAACAATTGAACACATTATGACAGACTGTACCGCTCTAGCACAACATAGAACACAACACAGCACAACATCACTAGTGCGTTGAACCTCTGGTCCAGTCAGGAGAGGGCGATCGGTTACTTGCGTGCCGCCGGCTTGCTCGATCAGGGTGGGCTGATCGGCTAACCAACAACAACAACAACGATGATGTGACGTCATCGAATGCGCATTACATGATTGACTAGAAAGGATCACGCTACACTCTATATCTGTTCGCTGTCTGTACTTTGGATCCGAGCAGCGAAAAAGGACGAAACATACTCAGTAAAATAGAAAGTATTTCAAAGATACATGTATAATAAGTTGATGGTGGATAGAGAGTAGTTGAAACGGCTATCTTCTTGACAAGCGATGTCCTCTGGAATTAAGTGAAAAATACAAAGAATACACTTCTAGGGATTAAAGAAAACCTTTCAGTGTACCTTCGGTTTACCGAATATACTCTTAACATACTTTATACCCAGACTATGTTTAGTGTTTTTTCTGCTCGGGTCTAAGTGTAAGGTACACGCAGCGGACAATTTCTAGAGTGCATGGAGCTCTGTTGTGCGTAAACCAATACGCTTGGAACAATGGTGCAATGTTTACATAACGTTATTTAATAGACTCGCGCCACCATCTGTCGAGTTGAAATAGATATTCGAAATGACGTTAATTAAAGTTTTCAATTTATCAAAATTTATCTTGTTTGATTTTCAGACTAATTTATTATTTCTAATTTTCTACGGTGTTCCCAACACTGAACCAGTCAACAAGCAGTCAAACACAAAAACAATCCACATAAAAATTTCTAACTGCATATAATAACTTACCAATGACACCATACATTTTAAGCACTTCATTGCCACAGGACAGATCTATACACTTTATCATATGATTTCTCCAAATCCATGAATACCTTTACTCTCACTTGTCACACTGCAAACACTTGATCAGCACATCCTTTTGCATTTCCTCAAGCCTCCTTGTTCATCTCTAACCAAAGTATCTGTATCATTTTTACTCCAGTAACACACTCTTTCTTGTACTTTTCCAACTATCCTTAAAAGACTTATACCCCTATAATTTTTACAATTAGTTCTTTCACCTTTATTTTTATATAGTGGTATAGTTACAGTTTCGTCCGATCACCCGCAGCACACCCACTTTCCCACTCTTTTTTACATATAGTCCACAATTATTCAAGCACTAGTCTACCTCCACAGCTAATAATAATTTCAGTATATATAAATATCCTATTAACTGCCGACTTTCCTTTCTTCAGAGTGCATACTGCTCATTCAGCTTCCTCTAATTGATGTCTTGCACTTCTACATACTCCACCAAACCAACTGCATTCACATTTGCTTCCTATTCATCCATCTCACTTACCAGGTCACTAAAATACTCTTAAATCTTTCGTATACTTGCTCATTTTGCACTAGCACGTTGCTCTTCTTATCTTTCATATATTACACCAGTCATTCCACCAGATTGAACTTCGCACTTCCTCACTTTTCAGAATAACTTTTTTTTCCCGTATATTGGGCTTTCATCTTTCCAAATCATATTCATCTATTCTTTTCTGCAAGTCTTTTGGGCACACTGCCAATTAAAATTTTTAGAAGATCTCAAATATCTCGGGTACAGGGAGTAGTTATGTACAGTTGCCCGCATATGTAATGTTCCTCGCACCACAGGCGGCTCCGGACATGTGACAACGCCGCAGCGATAGTCAAGGTACCCCAACTGGGGGAAGTTGGGGTGGAGGGGGGACAACCAAGTCCAATAACATATAACATTGACATACAGGTAAGGCGCCGTTCAAAAATTATGCCACGCTATTTTTGCTAAAACCTGACACACACCCCCTGTAACGTTCCGTAACGTGTGGGGTGTGAGGTGGGGGAAGTGTTACATGACATCTTTGGGGATGCTGGTTTAGCGTTACAGAACGTTCCTGGGGGATCTGGGGTGTCAAGTTTTAGCAAACGTAGCGTTACGTAATTTTTGAACGGCCCCTAATTATAATGTAATGTTTGTGTTCATAAAGATAAACGATTACTATGATCGTGAACAGCGTTGAACTCCATGTTTACTAGTCTTATACAGTAATAAGGTTCCATTATGATTCTGCAAGTCTATATGAACAGATACCATAATACAACTTTTTATATACTAGTGAATTTGAACCAAAAATAGACATTACACAACCATCCTCCACACTCCCTCATTCCCCTTCCCCACCCACCAGGAGAATTTCAAAGTATATATACACACACACACACACACACACACACACACACATATATATATATATATATATACACACACACACATATATATATATATATATACACACACATATCTATATATATACACATATATATATATATATATATACACACACACACATATAATATATACACACACACACATATATATATATATACACACACAACATATATATATATATACACACACACACACACATATATATATATGTCTAACGTAAAGAACGACGCAATCGGAAGATCCCGAGTTCGATTCCCGGGTGGTTACCTCATTTTTTTCATTTGTTTCGTTCTCTCGCTCTCATCTTGCGCGGAATATTCTCCTATACAACAGCGTCGTTCTTTACGTTAATTATACTGCGTGTTTGCAGTTTAAATATTATATATATATATATATACAGGGTGTCCCATAAGTCCGGCATCATAGGAGAAATTCATATTTTTCTATTTCTACAAACCATAATTCATATTTTTTCTTATGCTCGGGATGCCAATTTCCGTCCACTATTCTGTTCAGTGACGAGGCTGTTTTTTATGGAAATGGTGAGGTAAATCGACAGAACACCCCGCTACTGTCCCAAAACAACCTCACTGGTATACCTCTTCGAAAGAACAAGGTGCATCTCGGGTGATGGTATGGTGTGCATTTGGAAGGATCGCATCATAGGCCCCCTCTTTTTCGATGAACATGTCACTGGAGGCGCCTACCTACGTATGCTCAAGGAAGAAGCATTTCCCAGTGTCTTGAACGAAGAAGGAAATTTCCAACATGGTTCCAGCAAGACGGCGCTCCTGCACATTACAGTACCCAAGTAAGGGAATACCTGTACCAACAATTCCCTGGTCACTGGATAGGACGTCGAGGGCCTGTGGAATGGCCAGCTAGAAACCCGGATCTCACGCTACTAGATTTTTATCTCTGGGGCCACTTGAAAGCGCTGGTATACGCAGAGAAAATTAGGAGTGTTGAACATTTGCAGCAGCGCATTATTGAGGCATGTAACACCATTACTCCTGACATCATTCACCGTGTGCTTGCTGACTGGGTATCACATCTGAATTTGTGTATTGAAAACAATGGTGGACATATTGAGCACGTTCTGTAAATAAAAGCTTTTGTTTTGCCTTTTTTTATTATTTTTCCTATGATGCCGGACTTATGGGACACCCTGTATATATATATATATATATATATATATATATATATATATATATATATATATATATATATATAATTATATAAACACACTGAATATATTATATATATATATATATATATATATATACTAAGGGCACTCAATATATTTTGCTCCACCCTTTTTTCTTAGCTAAATAATAGCCCATGGGGCTGAAATGTCTTTTGAGCCTTAAGTTTGAACTTTCTGCGGTTCACATAACCGGATTTTTCCAGTTTGAACCTCCACTCCTTGTATAAAACCGCTTTTAAACGCCCTTGTATAAAACCGATAGTTAACGCAGTTTCGAAAATGGTGTCTGACAGTGATATGCGTCGTAAACAGAGAGCTGTTATCTAGTTCTTAACCGCAGAGAAATAAACAGTTGGAAATATTCACAAACGTCTACAAAACGTTTACGGAGATGCTGTTATTGATCGAAGCACAGTTGGACGCTGGTGTACACGTGTGAGATCATCGGAGAGAGGGAGAGCCAGCCTCGATGATGAGCCACGCAGCGGTCGCCCGGCATCGGCTGTGACATCTCATACTGTGCAATGTGCTAACAGCATCATTCGATCAAATCGGTGCGTCACATACAAGGAGCTATCACTGGAGCTAGGAAGTGTGAATACGATAATTCATCAACTGAGATACTCAAAAGTGTGTTCACGGTTTGTTCTTCGCGAACTGACTGAAGATCACAAAGCCTGAAGAAAAAAATTGCTTCTGAGTCGTTGGTTCGATACGAGACAGAAGGGGATGACTTACTTTCACGAATTGTGACTGCGGATGAGACTTGGGTACACCACTTTCAACCCGAAACAAAACGCCACTCCATGGAGTGGCATCACGCAGACTCCCCACACAAGAAAAAGTTCAAAATTACTCCCTCTGCAGGAAAGGTTATGGCCACCATCTTCTGGAACATGAAAGGGGTGATTCTGGTGGACATTATGAAAAAAGGACAAACAATCAACTCATAGGCATATATTGCTACCCTACAGAGGCTCCAGAGACGTATAAAGCGAGTTCGACCGGAGAGAAAACTGGAAGACGTCCTTCTTTTGCACGATAAGGCAGGACCACAAAACAGTTTGCAAACAAGAGAGGCCATCACAAAAATGCGCTTGACTGTGTTACCCCACTCTCCATACAGCCCGGATCTGGCACCTTCAGACTTCCATTTGTTTGGGCCAATGAAGGATGCTATTCGTGGAAGAAAGTTTCAGAGTGACGATGAGGTTGTTGAGGAGGTTAAGAGGTGGCTCCAGCGGAACCCAGCGGACTTTTACTAACAAAGAGTAAAGGCCCTTGTTTTGAGGTGGAGAGAAAGCCGTAGAAAAGGATGGAGACTATGTGGAAAAATAAAAACTTGTAAAAGAGGTATGCGGATAAAGTTTCAGCAGCACTCAACATAGATGAATCTCTCTGTAAGATAGATTTGAAGCTCTCCACACTGAAACCTTTTCATACTAAACGGATTGTCTCTGCATGGGATAACCTACACAAAATGAGGGAGACCATTGGCAAGGGCTGGGAAGTTAGTGGCATTCATGACATTCTTTTCTTGTTATACAGGAATAACACAGTATAATTTAAAATGTTTTTACTGCTTTTACTTTACAATGTTTTATTACAATATACTGAATTTATTTTTCAAATAAAGTATTTTCATGATGTAAGTTTTATTTTCTTACTATCTTCCAATGATTAGTTTAAATTGTCAAATTTTCGCTTGCTGGATATTTTCGCGTAAATGCGAAAATTTCCTGCAGGCGAACATTTCGTATTCACTAGTATATAAAAAGTTCGGATCATCTGAAGATCAGGGCCCCCATGTATTCTTGTTTTTTGCTTTATAGTACCAAATATAATAATAAATTAATTTGAATGCCCGGTTAGGTCAACTGTACGCCCTTGACGATTGGTTGGGTTAAGTCGTGATATTTTCGTTAGTTTTAACGAAGATATCATTTGATAATTAATTGAGGCTGGGGGTCCTCATCTTCAGGTAATCCAAAAGTTCTATTGTAGTAGCTGTTCATATAGATTTGCAGTAATCATAATGGAACCTTATTACTGTATAAGACTAGTAAACTACATGGAGTTCAACTCTGCTTACGATCATAATTGTTTATCTTTATGAACATAGATATTTGATTTTGTACAAGTGAAGCTAAAGACACTCTCGTACTTTCTGCAGTAATATATACGGACAGCAACTCTGGGTGAATTATAAAAAAAGTTCTGGCAGAACCCTAAATTTGCTGTACAACAGGTCTTTTAGACTCTTACATAAATTACCCCCGAGATCCCGGAGGTAACAAGACGTGCTCAATACAGTTTAATGCAAAGAATTAAAAAATCAACCAACCCGATTATCCAAGCTATCCATGAGTCCTGCCATTTATCCTCTAAGCTATGGAATTCTTGGTACGAAAACGTCCGTCTGTAGCTCCACTTAACTTCGACATTACAGTATTATTTCTAATCATTTGTGTATATTTCTATCCTTAGTATATGAACTGTCATTGTATTAATAATATTTGTTATATGGACTATAGTCTGCCAATAAACCTTTTCATTTTCATTACATTATAATTACCTGTATGTCAATGATTGCACATTCAAGTGTCCTTTAGATATATGTCTGTGTTATATGTTGTTGGATTTGGTTGTCCCCCCTCCACCCCACCTTCCTCCAGTTGGGGTACCTTGACTAACACTGCGGCGTTGCCACATGTATGGAGTCGCCTGTGAGGCGAGGAATATTACATATACGGGCAACTATACAATGTAATCAAGAAGGCTTTTAAAATATTCAAGTCAAAATGTACCCGTTTTTGGTAACTTTAACTTTTTAAGTAATAAATAGTTCCTACCAGTAACCGTATAGATTCCCTTTTTAGTATATTGAGTAAAAACGAGAGCCGGTATAAGTAATCGATTAGTGTCTATGCACTGTATGCAGTCCCCAATTTGGAACCTGATTCTGAAAGGAGCCTTTCCTCAACCTATTTTGACATTAAAAGGGAACCAGCTAGTTTAAAAATTTCATGTCATACGGAACTTTACTGTTTACAATGTATTCTTTCTGGTATTGTATACTTAATGCGCAATCTGTCTCTAACTTATGTTCAGGGTTGTTGGTTATCTGGGTAAAAAATATTTTCATCCGGGTTCATTGCATTTCCAAACAGATTTTCCTTGAATTCTAATTGATTTCTATTTCATGACAAAAGAAGTAAAGTTCCTGAGTGATATCTGTTCTTTATTATATATATATTAGTGGTGGGCCGGATATCCGCATAATTTTTAACATCCGCATCCCCAATTCTGACTGCGGATGTTATGCGGATATTACCTCTAATAAATTATGCAATTTACAATTAAATTAGCTTATAAAGGCCCAGTCATGCACATTTCATGTATAAAATATTAATTATTAATGAACAAACAAATATATAAACCTTAAAATATAAATACCTGGTAACACAAAAAATTGAATGAAACTTGTTTCATTCAATTTTCTGTGGCTGAAACTCACTCTTGAGAAAGTTATTATTTTTATCATAATGAAAACATTAATATTAATTTTAATTCTTATGCATTGCCTCCCATAATAGTAATATCACGAAATTTGAAAAATTGTCATATATTCATAATTCTATTGTATATTATATTGATAGATTAACTAAATATCCGCATCCGCGGATGTTGAAATTAAAAATCCGCATCCGCAGATGTTGAAAAACTGACATCCGGTCCACCACTAATATATATATATATATATAATATATATATATACATACAGGGTATTTCACAACCGGTCTGCCATAGTTTGGGGGGTGATATCGAGTAAAAAAGTTAATACAACATCGGTGCTATTTCCAACCGTTGCGGAGCTACGGACGTTTTAAGGTGCACGGAAAAAAATAAACGAGTATTAATCTGATGTATTTATTACTACATTTTATGAGATACACCTTATAAATGTTCGAAATGTCCGCCTCGGTTTTCAACAGGGTTGGTGATTTTTTTTTAATTTAAAAAAAAAAAAAAATCAGATTTATTTGATTTTTTTCTCCACGTTCAAGATACACTGAAACAATAAGTCAGAAAAGATCCTTTTCATTCCTATAAGTTCCTGTAGCACTAATAACATGAAGTAATTGAGGCAAACTATTGTATTAGCTATTTAAACAGCTGAGTCGTCTTTGAGGTTGGATAAGAAATGTAAACTTCTGCAAAATTGCAAATTAGGCTATGAGAACTTACTGTATATCATTCCTTTTGTGTGTTTCTTCATTTAATTGATTTTTTCTCTTTATTCCCATTTGAGAACATATTTTTTGGCATATTTATTGATACATATATACTCTAGTGCAGGGGTGGGCATTCGGTCACCCTCGGGAAGGTTTGGAGTCGCGGTCGAGGCCATTTCTGATTAATATTACAGACCCGACTCTACTTTATGTAATTATTCAAAATCATTCCTTCCAAATATCAAGAAAATTGCATTAATGCTGAATGCATATTTTGCATCAACATATTTGCGCGAATCAACATTTTCAAGTATGAAACACATCAAATTGAAAAACAGAAGTGTGCTCACCAACGAACACATTGATGACTGTGTACGTCTCTCAGCTGTGACGACTTACACGCCAAATTATAAATTACTGGCTGATCACTGATCAGATGCAACCTAAATGTTTGAATTTGTCAAAATGAATAAATATATAATTGTTAATTTGGAATTTAAGCAATAAAACTATCTTATTATTCATATTTTTGCTTTACCTCAACCGATGCCCTTTCATAAGATATTTATAAATTATATATATATATATATATATATATATATGCTGCAAATCCACAAGAAAAAAGAACTATTCCAAGTGCTTTCGTGTATTCAGAGCTACATCTTGTCAGGGAATGAGAGGTGTAGCTCTGAATACACGAAAGGCCTTGGAATCGTTTTTCTTTTTTCCTTGTGGATTTGCAGCATTCATTCATTTCACGTGTTTAATTGTGAAATTCACCATATATATATATATATATATATATATATATATATATATATATATGATGAAAAGAAGGATCAACACAACGGCAAACATTTTCATTTATTTGTACATCAGACGTTTTGACAAATCTTTTGTCATCATCAGTGAGTTAAGTCTTAAAACCTTAAAACAAAATTGAAAAGTGAAAGTTACATCAATACAATATTAAGACCATTAAAATTAAAACCTTAAAGCAAAATGAAAATTGCATCAATACAAAATTAAAAACATTTAAATTTCATCACTATAAAAACTAAAATTAAATTAAATTTCATCACTATAAAAACTAAAATTAAATTACCTCAATAGGTAAATACACAATGTTTACATCCACCTCCATACTTGGCAAAGTCTAAGAGAACACTAGGTGGTCAGAGGATTAGAAAGGGTATATCTGTGAAACACGGTTGGTTGTCAAAAGAGTCGTAATTTGTAGGATGAGCTATTATTATTAAGGGAGGGTTTGTTTCTATAGATGTACAAAGATTCTAAAATTCGGAGTTCTGTAAGGTTATTGGATCTAGTTAAAATTTCAAACTGAGTTTTGTGAAGGGGATGGTCGTTTTCATCACTGTGGTTTCTAATTGCGGATTGTGGAGGGCTACTGAGGGGACGGTTGGTACGGACTGACAAGCCCAAATGTTGAGAAAGGCGCACCTCCAGTTGGAGTTGAGTGCTGCCAATATACGCAGCCTTACAGCTGTCGCACGTGTATTTGTAAACAACATTGGGGCATACAGTTTTGGGGAATTCATCTTTGAACTTTAAAAAATTTGATAATTTAAGTGGGTTGACGAAGGCGAATCTAAAATTTATTTGGGGATAACTAGACTTGAGTAGTTTGGACAATTCACCTCGAATACGCAATGATAAATAACCATAAAAAGGTAATTTAATATATCTGGTTTCTTTTTGTACTGTAGTTACGGGGAGTTTAGTATCAAAAGTGTTATTTAAAAATTTCTTTAATTGGTTATCGAATAGATGAGAAGGGTAGTAATTGTTAATAAAGTACCTTTCCTGGATGTTTTAGTTAAACGGGCCCATAATAAGTTCCATACTTCACTATTTCGGAAACAAACTTTTACTGGCTTGGGAACCAATTATTTAAGTTGTATGTTTTATAAATATAAGATTAGTGCTATAGTAACATTATTAACAAGAAGTTACCGTATTTGTTCGGATTACTTTTCGTTAAACGAAGAATTTAAATTTTTAAAACAGTACTTTATTAACAATTACTACCCTTCTCATCTATTCGATAACCAATTAAAGAAATTTTTAAATAACACTTTTGATACTAAACTCCCCGTAACTACAGTACAAAAAGAAACCAGATATATTAAATTACCTTTTTATGGTTATTTATCATTGCGTATTCGAGGTGAATTGTCCAAACTACTCAAGTCTAGTTATCCCCAAATAAATTTTAGATTCGCCTTCGTCAACCCACTTAAATTATCAAATTTTTTAAAGTTCAAAGATGAATTCCCCAAAACTGTATGCCCCAATGTTGTTTACAAATACACGTGCGACAGCTGTAAGGCTGCGTATATTGGCAGCACTCAACTCCAACTGGAGGTGCGCCTTTCTCAACATTTGGGCTTGTCAGTCCGTACCAACCGTCCCCTCAGTAGCCCTCCACAATCCGCAATTAGAAACCACAGTGATGAAAACGACCATCCCCTTCACAAAACTCAGTTTGAAATTTTAACTAGATCCAATAACCTTACAGAACTCCGAATTTTAGAATCTTTGTACATCTATAGAAACAAACCCTCCCTTAATAATAATAGCTCATCCTACAAATTACGACTCTTTTGACAACCAACCGTGTTTCACAGATATACCCTTTCTAATCCTCTGACCACCTAGTGTTCTCTTAGACTTTGCCAAGTATGGAGGTGGATGTAAACATTGTGTATTTACCTATTGAGGTAATTTAATTTTAGTTTTTATAGTGATGAAATTTAATTTAATTTTAGTTTTTATAGTGATGAAATTTAAATGTTTTTAATTTTGTATTGATGCAATTTTCATTTTGCTTTAAGGTTTTAATTTTAATGGTCTTAATATTGTATTGATGTAACTTTCACTTTTCAATTTTGTTTTAAGGTTTTAAGACTTAACTCACTGATGATGACAAAAGATTTGTCGAAACGTCTGATGTACAAATAAATGAAAATGTTTGCCGTTGTGTTGATCCTTCTTTTCATCTGTAAGCTCCGGTTCCCTAAGGAGAAGTCAATAGCTTTGATATATATATATATATATATACACACACAGGGTGTCCGAGAATTATCTGTACAATTTTTGGCTGTTATTAAAAGTCAACCATGAAGTGTAGAAATTCCAGTGTTGTCGCATTTTACAGAGAATCTCATTAAGTTTTTTCTGATACGAAGTTGTGACAAGTTTTTTTAGAAATTCCAGTGTGTCCGAACATTATCTGTACAATTTCATCTTTTAATAAAATTCTTGATAACACACGTAAAATTCTTAAACAAGATTATTTAGAATCTGTATTTTCAAAAGTTTCTTTTATTAAAGTAACGTTGTTACAAACATTCGATATGTGCACCATTAGTGATTCGCAAAACATCCAATCGATACTCCAAATGTTGCCATGTACGCTGCAGCATATCCACATCAATTCGCTCAATAGCAGCTGTGATTCTTGCTTTTAAATCATCAATGTCTGTCACCCGCGTACATTTCTAAAAAACTTGTCAAAACGTGGTATCAGAAAAAACTTAATGAGATTCTCTGTAAAATGGGACAACACTGGAATTTCTACACTTCATGGTTGACTTTTAATAACAGCCAAAAATTGTACAGATAATTCTCGGACACCCTGTATATTTTTTTTTTATTTATTAGTGGTGGACCGGATGTCAGTTTTTCAACATCTGCGGATGCGGATCTTTAATTTCATTATCCACGGATGCGGATGCGGATATTTAGTTAATCTATCAATATAATATAGAATTATGAATATATGACAGTTTTTCAAATTTCGTGATATTACTATTATGGCAGGCAATGCATAAGAATTAAAATTAATATTAATTTTTTAATTATGATAAAAATAATAACTTTCTCAAGAGTTTCAGCCACAGAAAATTCAATGAAACAAGTTTCATTCAATTTTCTGTGTTACCAGCTATTTATATTTTGAGGTTTATATATTTGTTTGTTCATTAATAATTAATACTTTACATGAAATGTGCATGACTGGGCCTTATAAGCTACTTTATAAGCTAATTTAATTGTAAATTGCATAATTTATTAGAGGTAATATCCGTATAACATCCGCAGTCAGAAGTGCGGATGCGGATATCCGGTCCACCACTAATATATATATATAAACTTGATATATATTATTATTAGCCCGTCGGTAAATTTCTAGATTGAAAGTCGCCCTCGACACTGAAAAATGTGGCCACCACTGCTCAAGTGTATTCTAAAAAGATAGTATACCATGTTGTGACATGTTTATCAGACACTCCTTTGTGCTATCCTGTTGAAACTTGCACAGCTGCTGTCAGTGCTCCACCACATTTTAGAAATATATATATATATATATATATATATATACAGGGTGGGCCGTAAGTTTCCATACATAGGAAAATTTAAATTATGGTCTTCACGTGCGTCGGTATTTGGATCAGCAGTTTCCGGATGCTTGGATTGGTCGGCGTGGTCCTGTGGAGTGGCCTCCCAGATCCCCAGATCTCACCCCCCTTGATTTCTATCTTTGGGGGCACTTGAAGGCCATGGTGTATCAGGAAAAGATACGAGACATAAATCATCTAAAGGAACGTATCACCAACGCCATTACAAGCATAACGTCAACTGTGCTAATGCGTGTTCATCAACAGTGGGGAACACGTATTGAAATGTGTTTTCAAAACAATGGCAACCATGTAGAGCATATTATATAAATAAAAATGGTTGTCCATAAAAAATGTTTATTTTTCCTATGTATGGAAACTTACGGCCCACCCTGTATATATATATATTATTATTATTATTATTATTATTATTATTATTATTATTATTATTATTATTATTATTATTATTTAAGTTTTAACTCCATAATTCTTTGCTTTGGGTCAGCAAATTAAACTATCATGACCAGATGACCTTAAATGTTTTCTAGAAATGAAATATTTGTTTTATATCAAGTCAGTGGAATAAAAATTGAAATTAATTAGTGATGCTTTATAGAAATAATAAATATGTTCTACAAATGTTTATTCACTTTAGGCCAGTAGCTATTATGATTTTAATTAATGTTTAAAAAAAGGTTAACACGGATATCTTAATTTGTCACTGTAATCAATAGAGCTATAAGTAAATTCTATAACCTTGCTTTATTGAAAAATAAACAGCAAAGTTCATTACCATTCTTTATGTATTACCTATACTGTAGTGATTATTTAGTAGTTTTTCGTGTTTTATCGTTTTTTAATTTTTATTCATATACTGATTTAAATCATTGATTTTTTTTTTAAATAATTTTATTTAAATCATGATTTAAATCAACCAACCATGGTTTTCAATGCTCAGTCTTGCTTGTTCCAAACAAGAGTCAACTGCCCATTGAATCATTTCAGGGTGTTCTCGTATGTAAGCAGCGGCATCCATAATCCGACGCAAGAGTTCCTCTCTCGTTTGTACTTTGGTCTTGTAGACCATCTCTTTCATAAGGCCCCATAAAAAGAAATCTAACGGGGTTAGGTCCAGAGATCATCTCGGGGCCACGATATTGGACCAGCACGACCAATCCAACGATTTTCGTACGGCTGATTCACGTAATCCGTAACATGACGACCAAAATGTGGTGGCCCCCATCGTGCTGAAAGAACATCCTGCGCCTTGTCTTCAAGGGCATGTCCTCCATCAAAAGCGGCAATTCCTTCGTCAGGAAGTTCAGATAAATATCAGCAGTTAATCGTTGTTCCATAACGAACGGTCCAATCAGCTGATTTCCAATTACACCACACCAAACATTCACCGAAAATCGATGTTGCAAGTTTCCTTCAACGATACCGTGGGGAGGTACTACTTACCTTTCCGGGTTCCGAAGTATATTCCAACTAAAATAACCTTTCCGGGTCCCAACATATATTTCGTGATATTTTCGTTTAAACTAATGAAAAATATCACGAGTTAACCTAACCAATCGTCAAGAGCGTACAGTTGACCTAACCGGGCAGTCAATAATTTTCACGTAGGTTTCGATTAATTTTAAGCAACTTACCTACGTGAAAATTATTGACTGCCCGGTTAGGTCAACTGTACGCTCTTGACGATTGGTTAGGTTTAGTCGTGATGTTTTTGCTAGTTTTAACGAAAATATCACGAAATATATGTTGGGACCCGGAAAAGGTATTTTAGTTGGAATATATGTCGGGACCGGAAAGGTAAGTAGTACCTCGTGAGGATTATCGGCGGACTACAAATGGCAATTTCGTCTATTGTTAATTCTATCCCAAATGAATTGTGCTTCATCACTAAACAGTATGCGATTAAGAATTTGGCGATGCATAATCATCCACTGGCAAAATTGAACACGTTTATCGTAATCATCGGGTTGAAGAGCTTGCACACGTTGCAAATGATAGGAATACAACGTTACAAACCCTCATCATGTAATTATTCATGTATGGGTCGCCATGCACGCGATGCGGATTTACCAATTCGTCGAGAAATCCTTCGAACACTGGTAGTTCGGCTCGTTGTACTATTGTACTAGGTCCAGTATGCACTCCTCCACAGCAACGGGCCGTCGTGCTATATGTTCTTGGTTACGTGGAACAATTGTCCCTGTTTCCCTTACACACAAGTAGGGATTTGTTGTTTGCACATCTTAAAACGTCCGTAGAGTCTGTCACAAATCTTTAATTTCCAAACTGCCCTCCTTCGGCTTCTATCCTTCTATCTGTTCCTTCATCTCTAATTTCCTTTCTGGCCGATCTATAGTTGCGGTTGTAGATGGCCACTCTTCTTCTCCTAAAGCTATTAACAGTAGTGTTCCTCAGGGTTCTGTTCTGTCACCCACTCTTTTCCTTTTATTTATTAATGATCTTTTACTTCGCACTTCCTGTTCTATTCAATCCTTTGCCGATGATTCCACTCTTCACTTTTCTACCCGCTTCTCAAAGCGTCCCTCCACGATTCGCGTAGTACGACTATGGTGCACCTGACCTCTGATCTTTCTGCTATCTCTGATTGGGGCAGAGAAAACCTTGTGACTTTCAATGCCTCAAAAAACTCGGTTCCTCCATCTGTTTACTCGTCACAATCTTCCACACGACTTTCCCTTTACCTTCAACAACACACAACTCAATCCTTCCTCTTCTCTTAACATTCTTGGCGTTTCCTTTTCTCGTGATCTTTCCTGGAAAGATCACATATACTCTCTAAAACAGCTTCTAAGAGGTTAGGTGTGCTGTACCGCCTCCGCAGTTTCTTCACCCCAACTCAGTTGCTGTCTCTGTACAGGGGTCTTGTTCGCCCCTGTATGGAGTATGCTTCTCATGTGTGGGGTGATTCAACCCACACAGCCGTACTTGACCGGGTGGAATCAAAGGCTTTTCGTCTCATCAATTCCCCCCTCTTACTGATTGTCTTCAATCTCTCTCTTTACTATCGCTATCATAACGGACATTGCTCTTCTGAACTCTCTAACTGCATGCCGCCTCCTTTAAGGAGAGCACGCAGTACCAGACTTTCTACACTTTTTCATTCCTTTTCTGTCCAACTATCTAATGCAAGGGTTAATCGGTATTTTCAGTCTTTCAGTTACTCAACCGGTCAACTCTGGGAACAATCTTCCTCAATCCATCTTTCCTCCTGTCTATGACCTCCCATCTTTCAAACACAGAGTGTCAAGGCATCTCGAAAACCCTGGACCTTGATTTTGGCTCTCTTCTTCTATGGGAGGGCCGCTTTTGCGGCATTTGCCCTTGGCCCCTCCTTCCTGCATAGAAAAACCTTTTTTACTCGATATCATCCCCCAAAGTATGGCAGACCAGTTGTGAAACACCCTGTATAGAAAAAGAAGTGCTATCAACAAATATCTAGATTCAAGAATAATTGTGTATTGGCAAAAGCGGTGAGGTCGCCATATATACTGTATATAGTGGCCTACGGATCACCAATTTGATGTGGCCAAGAAAGTAGGCTTACTATAATTTATGAATTAAATTGAAATGAATAATTAGGGGTCACCAGCTTGGGGATTACAGCCCAAACAAACAATATTTAATAAGGAGAGAGAAATTACTTTGTTGTTTTGTGTTTAATTAGGAAAATAAATTAATTATTTGTCCACAGTGATTAACAATTCCAAAACGGTATTTATACTATGTTAAAGATGACTGATTATTATTAGCAATAAGAAATGGTTATACAGTTTAATTATTAAGTAAATACACTAATTCAGGTAGGCTAATGAGATATGCAGAGGTGAACACAGAATAAGTAATTAAGCCAATAATAACTGAAATAATGAAAGTACGGTGTAGTACAGTAAATGGATTAGGTCGGTAAAATGAAATGCATAAAAGGGCACATAAACAGTCGGATGCAAAATAAGTAAGTTATGTGAATGAACACAATAACAAGGCGATACAAAACTACAGTATTGGGTGTCTTGGGGGCGTTGAAAAATTCTGACGGAGACCTAGTTTCTGAAAACACGCTAAACGAATTTTTTACGTCAGTTTTTACAATAGAAAATGTAACGAATATCCCTTCGGTCATAGACACAATACCTTTTGACAATGGTAATACTTTACATAATATTGTGGTTAGTGAAAGGGAGGTAATGCGCTATATTGATAAAATGAAAATGCGTAAATCACCGAGGCCTGATTCTATATATCCCATACAACTAAAAGAATTAAAAGAAAGCATTGTTGTGCCGCTGACAAAGATTTTTAATGCGTCTATTTCTGAGGGGTGCGTGCCAGATAATTTCAAGTTAACAAATGTAACACCTATTTTTAAGAAAGGCGATAAAGGTGCTGCGGAAAATTATAGGCCAATCAGTTTTAACGTAGGTAAGTTACTGGAATCAATAATTAGGGATCGTATAGTCGAACACTTGGAATTGCATAACTTGATTAGAAATACGCAGCACGGTTTTAAGCGAAACAAATCTTGCTTAACTAATCTTTTAGAATTTTTCCAAAGCGTGGTTGAAGTTTACGATTGTCATCGGGCGGAAGATGCAGTGTATTTAGATTTTCAAAAAGCGTTTGACACCGTACCGCACAAAAGACTCATTGAAAAAACTAAGGCTCATGGAATAAGGGGTGTAGTAATAAATTGGATAGAAGAGTGGTTGCGAGGTAGGAAACAGAGGGTGGTCGTTGATGGAGCGGAGTCTTCTTGGGCTAATGTAGCGAGCGGCGTTCCTCAGGGTTCTGTATTGAGCCCCTTGCTTTTTCTTATAAATATTAACGATTTAGATGTCGGCCTAGTCAGTACAGTTTCAAAGTTTGCGGATGACACGGAGTTGGGTGGTAGGGCAATTAATGATGAAGATAGAGGTAAAATCCAGGAAGATCTGAACAAAATCGTTGATTGGTCAGTCACATGGCAAATGAGATTTAACGTTGATAAGTGCAAAATTTTACATATAGGTTCGCGTAACGGTAATTTTGCGTATAGTATGTCAGGGAAAGAGTTGGCAAGCGTAGAACAGGAAAAAGATTTAGGAGTTATCGTCACTGGTGATTTAAAAGTGGCGAAGCAAAGTACAGCAGCGGTCAATAAAGTGAACAAGGTGCTAGGTTTTATAGCTAGGAATTTGAGTACAAATCGCGCGATATTATTGTTCCGCTTTATAAATCATTAGTTAGACCCTATTTGGAGTACGCGATCTAATTTTGGATTCCGCATATGCGTAAAGAGATAGTTGCTCGTCTTTGAACTCTTTCGATTTTATCTAAGATGATCCCGTCGCTTAGGTCGAAGTCGTAGGAGGATAGGCTTAAGGAGTTAAAATTGACTACACTCGAGACTAGGAGTCTAATGGGTGATCTAATCTAGGTTTTTAAAATTATGAATGGGTTCGATAACGTAAATATAGATACTGTACCTTTTTCGAAATATCACAATATAGTAGAACTAGAAATAACGGGTGTAAGTTGGCAAGTAGAAGGTTCGAGACAGCAGTTGCCAAAAACTTTTTTACGCATAGAATAGTAAATAGCTGGAATAGTTTGCCGGTAGAAGTAATTAGTAGCAAGTCTATAAACATGTTTAGAAATCGATTAGATGCATATATTGATAGATTGGGTATAGTTTAAGGTAGTAAACTTAAGGTTTTTGTGGTTCGGAACCCACGTAAAATTGTAGGTCCCCTCCCCTCCGCCACGACGGAGGACATGCGCAACACACAACTACAACCACAGTTAGGTAGACCAGCCATAAGTGGAACCTAGGGCCTTTGTTGGTCTGAAACATTATAACAACACTTGAATAGGCCTACTGCGGTCTTAATGGGAGAGTTAGTTTGAACGGTATTGAAGACACTTTTTAGGGCCTACGTGATTAAGCACGGGAGAGTTAGTTTGAACGGTATTGAAGACACTTTTAGGGCCTACGTGAAGTTTGGCCGTCTTGCGTTTCGCCGTAGGTAACTCTGAAGACGTGTTGGCCTGCCAGCAGGAGGATGTGCTGAGGGCCTGTTGAGATACTCGTTGAACTGGCGCCGATCGAATTATGGTGAAGGATGAGTGAAGCCAGGGCCAGAAAAATGACGCCGGTAGAGTGATGTTTGCTTCCGGCGGGATGAAATTGTAGGTCGCCTCAAGTGTTGATTCCCTTCGTGCATTGTTTAGGTGTTGTTTGAGGGACTGAGGCCGGCTGAGGTCGAACGGCGCTACGTGAAAGAGTAGATTCACGAGGGGGAGCAAAGTGAGGGCGAGTTTAGTGAACTATGTCTTATATAGGCTCGGAAGACGCTAACGTTTCGCGGCGCGGGCATTTTGGGAGAAGACAAACATCCTTTTGTTTCTCTCCTTGAAAATCATGTGTGTTTTTCGGTTTCTGATGATTCCCGGATGTTTGTGGACGTGAGGAAAGGAATATCCGGTCGGTCTCTACATATATACTCGATTGTACATGCATTTTCGACAGCATGAGACGATATGTGTACCATTTCAGAGGAAATTCTTGCTTTAGTTGTAATGGATGTTGGAAATTTTACGTCTACACCGGACTTAAAATGGATCGAAAGTGTAAGATTTTGGACCGACATACAGTTCTACTTGAAAAATGTGTTATTTATTGTCTCTCACAATGTACATTTGAATTGAGTAGCATAATGTTGCCAGTTAGATGATGGTTGGGTTAATGCTCTTTCATATACCTGAGTCCCGTCTCATTGGAATAAGTGCCATGTTTGTCCATTTAGTGTATATTGCACTGAACACCTGAAATGTTGAAAGGTATGTAGGGAAAATAGAAAGGTAGAATTAAAGGAAATAGATTGGGCAGATTTACTTCGCAAAAAAGTAAATAAGTAAGACTCCAGAAGAAGTACTGCTTATAGTAGAAAACGAAGTTAAACCTATATTACTGAAACATATTTCGAAGAAACAAGAAAACGTAATAAACTCGAGAGAAAACCCAGAACAGCGGAAACAAACTTTAAGAAATATCCACATATGCAAATCGAAAGCAAGGAGACTCAAGCAAAAAAAAACCGAGGCGAAATATCGGGTGGCCCCAAAAAAACGCCTTGAGATTTGAACATCAATAATTTCAAAAATATGCAGTTCACACTTTCAAAATTTACATAACTTTTACCCCAATCTATTGCTAAGCCATCATAAAAATTTCAGACCTCTACATAAAATACTTTTTCCACAGCTGAGGGAACAATGAGGTATGGTGAAAAAAACGAATATCATAAACTGAAAAAAATTATTATTCACATCTTATCAACAAATATGATCAGTATGTCCACCGTCCTGCCTACAAACTAATCTTAACCTTTTTTCCACGACATGATACATTTTCTGATTTCTACTAATGTTATTTTGTCCAAACATTCGAGTATTTTTTTCTTTAATTGCATTTCTGTAAACTTTTCTGTTTGGCCTTCATAAATCTTCTCTGCTAGAATGTTCCATATGCAATAATCCATGGGATTGCAATCAGGTGATTGCGGGGGCCAGTCGTTTTTTCCAATGAAGTTGACTACATTCTGTTGTAGATAATCCTGTGTAAACTTGCTAGTATGAGCTGTAGCACCATCTTGTTGGAGTATGAAATCGTTTTCATAATACGGGGCTCCAATAAACCTTAGCCCCCCGCCCATGGCCTAAACCATTAGAGGTACAGTAAAACTAAACATACCTTAAAAAGATAATTTAATCCTGCATTTAATGAGAAACAATTAAAACTTGGTGTTCCCGCCATTGGCTTCCAAGACAGCCTGAATTTGCTTTGGGTAGCTTGCCAAAAGTGACGTGAATAGATCTTGATCGTTAAGCAAATTTGCTAAAACAGTTTCAATGTGTTGCGTCATTGTATCCTTCGAAAATCGATTTGCTGCAGGTTCTTGAAACAAGAGACATTCAACCTTGTCCTTTATAACTGATCCAATGTGTTCACAGACGTTCAGGTCAGGAGAATTTCCTGGCCATTCTTCATTTCCAAAGAAATCGATCTCATGGTTCCGCAACAACTGTTGAGTGGCTAATGCCTTAAAGAAGGAGGCCTTATCGTGCAGAAGTGTGACCTGATCGACATCCAGAACATTGTTTGGGTTTCTTAGAAAAGGAATGACATGCTGGGATAGAATAATATCACGAAAATACTGTCCATCCCAACTCTGACCATTTGGCTTCAGCACCCACATGAGCTTTGCAGTGAACAAAACAAACACACCAACACAGTCTGGACTTTTTAATAATTCGCGATAATGTTCATTGTCATCGATTTCATCTGGTGGTGTAGCCCACACTCGATCATTTTGGTAGTTATGCCGACGTGTTACGTAAACAAAAAATTCATCGGAGACAGCTAAATGCATGAAATCATCCACATCCCAATCTTCAAGATAATGGGCAAACCACATTCTGTCATCGATGTTAAGTTGAGTTTTTCTTGGCTTTGGAAGTTCATGCCAAGGCTTTAAACATTGCCTATGACGGTACAGTCGAATGGTCTCACCACTAACGATCTTTCCTCTCAACACTTCGATCTCTCTAGAAAGTTTAGCACAGCTGTTTTTCCGCTTACGCGTACCGCTTTCAATGATGTCCTTTGTTTCCTGAGAGAGTGGCAAATTTGGGCTCCCAGATTTGGTTGTATCCATTTCACATTCATCCAAAGTTCTATTCCAACTTCTTTTGACGAAGTCCTCACTTCTTCGCAACTTTTTGGCAACCCATGAACGTGTTATAAAGGTGGCTCCAGCATCACGAGCTTTCCGAAATGTTATTGCTCGTATGCGATCTATCACACGTTGCCTCTCCGAATCACCAATTAATTGAGAAGCCATTATATTATCACTTTATCAGCTAGAGTAATTTTAATACTTGCAATAAATAAAGAATTTTATATATTTTTATAATCACTAAAAACTATTTCGATATAAGTAAACATGTAAGCTGCAAGTGGGGGGCTAAGGTTTTTTGGAACCCCTTACAGACGCCGACAATCAGACAAAAAATTCTCCTCGAAGAGATTTACATAGGTTTCTGAATTAATTTTTTTATTTTCTGAAATGAAATGAATTTTCGTCTCCATTCCACGATACACCTGCTAATACCATGATTTTTTTGAAAAATCGACTTGTCTGGTAATAAAGTTTCGATGGAGGAATGTTTTTTACGCCGACCATAAACAACATCGTTCTGGGAGTTTCGAGCAATCTCGATGGTGAAATCTTTTTCATGTGTAAAAACTATTTTTTTATCATCATTGGACGAAAATCTATCAAGCAATTTTCTACAACGAATTTTTCTTTTAGCTTTTTCATTGCTGTCACGTCTTGAAACACGGATCCTTTTAAATGCTTTAAATCCTACCGTTTTCTGCATTCTTTGTATGAAACTTCGACCGATACCTAAATTTCTTGCAATTTTCCTCTGAGAGCAGTGTGACCCAGGTCGATCCTCTTGAGATAGGTTCATCATTTCGATCATTGCTATATTGTCTTGAGTGTAAACTGTTTTAGGCCGAACACTTCCACGCTTCCGTGCCGTCGAACCGGTTGCTTTAAGTTTTTTAATTATTCTATTCACAGACGTAACATTACAAGTTATTCCTGGAAATTCCCTCAAAATTCTTGTCCCAGTCCTTCTTTTTCCAAGAAACACTTTTCAATCACCGCTTTTTCACCGTTAGTTAGAACCATAATTTGAAGGGTAAGTTTAAAAAACAGTATTTAAGATGGGCGCAGCCTATATCATCTGACATTTTTCAGAGACTAACAGATTATCCATAGGCTAAGGAAACTACTACAAGTCTTAGAATAGTTGCCAGGTACAGCTATGCACATTAAGGATTTATGATATTCGTTTTTTTCACCATACCTCATTGTTCCCTCAGTTGTGGAAAAAGTATATGTAGAGGTCTGAAATTTTTATGATGGCTTATCAATAGATTGAGGTAAAAGTTATGTAAATTTTGGAAATGTGGACTGCATATTTTGAAGTTATTGATGTTCAAATCTCAAAGCGTTTTTTTTTCTTGGGCCACCCGATAGAAATGGATCTAAAATAAGCATTCACCGACAAGACAAACAAGGAGGAAAACAAGGTAGCAGAAAACAAAAAAAAATAACCCAAAATATCTTTACACTTTCGCGGAAAGAAAAATTAAATGTGAAGAGAGTATTGTTCTGTTAAAAGAGGGAGTAAGAGAATACGCCGTTGACCCAAAAAATGAGCGAAACTGCGTAAAGAACAATTCAACTCTGTTCAGCACCCCTAAGCACGAGAAGAAAGTTGGAAATCTGGATGAATACTTTGCCATAAGTAAGTCAGTCAAGAACAAGTGCGGACACGAAACTATTAATGGATTTAAAATTCTTGGAAGGGTATATAATTAAGGCCCTGTCACAAATAAGAAAAAATTTTGCATTCTCATTTCTGAAGAAATGCAGAGTATAGCCAAGCCACTATATCTACTATACAGAAAATCACTCTACACAGGAAAAATCCCACTCATGAAAGAATGCGAACATAATTCTATTTCTTCCTTTGAATAAGAGAACAGTCGCCCATAGTACTTGCCTTCCACCTTAAAAGGTGCTTTGAACGTGTAATTACTGTAGATACAAAATTGCCTATACCTACAAGAAAAGGACTTATTCAGTCCGAACCAGCATGGTTTCAGTGCTGGAAGATCGTGCCTATCGCAGTTATTAGACCACGAAGAGTAAATACTAGAAACGTTGTGGCGAAGTCAAAATATAGATTTAATCCATACCAATTTTGCTACTCTTCGATAAATGTAATCATGAAATTATTTATTACTTAACCCCTTAACGTCCTAAAAAGGTATTCTTTCCATACCTTGAAAGTTCAAGTTATTTGGGTTGTATTCACAAGATGGCGGGAACTGGATGCGTAGATCAACGTCTAGAGACGCTCCGTACGTCCAACGTAGATCTACGTGTGGAAACGTTAAGGGGTTAAGAATAAAAGCGTTACTGGAAAGCTGGGACGATGGATACTTAATTTTCTGACTCAAAAAACACACAGAGTGGTAGTAAATAAAGTTAAATCTGAAGTCTCAGATTTGGTGTTGTCTTGGTGTTTATCATAATTTTTGCAGACATTTATTCAGATATTTAAGACAGTGTTGTATCCTGTTTCGCGGAGCCCCAAAGATATGTAGGGAAATGTCAAATGAAGTTGGCATAGAAAAATTACAAAATTACATTAAGTCACTATTTATGTAAGCGGAAGACAATAATATGATGTTCAACGAAGAAAAATTCCAACTCGTATAAGATGTGGTAACAGCAAGGAACTACAGGATAAAAGTACACAATACTACGAAACAAATAGATAACACCAAACTCCAAATCAGGGATTTTGGAGTAATAATGTCATCGGATGTAAAATTCAGGGAACACTATAACATTAAAACTACAACAGCTAGAAAAATAATGGGAATTATCTGACGGAGTTTCCACAGCAGAAAAGCAAACATCATGTTAAATTATGGAAGTTTAGTCCTGCTAATATTTGAGTATTGCTCAGCACTTTCAAGCCCATACAGAAAACGATATACTGTATTGCAAGCATAGAAGCCATAGAAAGAATTTTTACGTCTAAGATAGAGGAAACGAAACATGAAGACTGATGGTCACGACTACAATCCTTGAAACTCCTCGAAAAGAAGACGAGAGCCATAGACAATAAATATTGATGTATACCTTTCAGCCTTTCAAATGTTCCATGCGATGATTCCTTACTTCACGAAGGCCAAGCTTGTCGCCCCTCCTCTTGAGTTGCCCTGGTGAAGTAGAGGGTTGGTTTCTTTTGCTCTCCACCTCACATAGCAAAGTCCGCCCAGTTCATCTGGGATTGTTCTGAGCCAGGCGTCTAATCTTCTTTTGAAGATATCCACCGCAACACCACTCTTGTTGTAGCTACCAAGGCAGGATTAGGGTGTAAAGTAATTCTCTCCTTCATCAAGTCCTGCAAATGAGGTGGAATGTTGCAGAGGGGTCGGTCTGCAGGTCGATCTTGAACCGTCGTTCAAAAACATTTTAAATCAATATATATATATTTTAATATGACGTCACGTCTGACACCAGTTGTTTTAATTCGGGGCTTTGCGGGTTCAGTTTTTTGACCAGTAGGGGTTTTATGATTTCACTTTCAGGATGATGTTATGAGTTCGTAACAGGAACACACTAAGCTTCAAAGGATGAATTAAATGCGATGGATGAAATTCTTTAACGTTTAATGTGATTCAACTAAGAAATGAGTTCTGTGGCTGAGCCTTCAAGTTAGTACACTATATTAATTGACACTCGAGTTCCAAAACTAGTTTGGTCTACCAAGCCACTTCCGACTGGCATACATGCTAAGACCGTACTGAGTCCCAAACTCAGAAAAAGCTGCCACTCAGGGTCCACAACTTCTGAAGTTTTGACTCTGGGTGTGGTACTCTGCCTTATATAGGTGGGAGTAAGCTGTTGGATGAGTAAGGAGGGGAGGGTTGTGTCTTGCGCAGCAAAGGATAGATTGTCGCAGGAGTTTTCTTTCTTATGAAGCTACTTATATCCTTATATGGAATGGTGCGTTGTGCCACTCGAGGTTTGATGAGGAGGGGGCATTTTATAACAAATCCTTTCTTGTTAAAAGAAAGAAAAAAAAAGCGTACGAGTCTTATGCGAAAATCCAGTTCACAGATGCAGTGGAAAAGGGAACAAGTAGTAACAGAGTCTCGTAAGTTAGTAGTTATACAATAACCTTAGTAAAGCCTGTGAATTAAAATTTTTGACACCACGACCCAGGCATGGAACACTCGATGGGTAGAGACTTTATCTGGAAAGGTAATATACAGGGTGTCCCATAAGTCCGGCATCATAGGAAAAATAATAAAAAAAGGCAAAACAAAAGCTTTTATTTACAGAACGTGCTCAATATGTATTGTTCCGTAGCCCATTCACAGAATTCCATCCGCCGGTCGGGATCATCATCTTCGCTTAATTTCTGTAGGATCTGAAGTTTATATGGATGCCATTTGTGAGCCTGAAGAATGCGATGGATGCTACTTTTCGACACTCCTGTCTCGGCGGACAATCGCCGAAGAGACTTATTGGGACTTCTGTTAAAATGAGCCAGGATAGCAGTCGCTGTATCATCGTCAGTGGACCTCCTTGAAGGTCCACTGCGTGGTTTATCTCCTCTGGATCCTGTTTCCTTAAACTTTGCAACAAGTCTGCTAACACAACTCTGTGTTATTGGCTCGCGGTCTGGATGCAGTCTGTTAAATTCAGCAACGGCCTCTCTTTGACTCCGATTTCCTATGAGTAGAATTATCTGGATTCGTTCTTCCTTGCTCACAGACATTATGGCCTGTAGAAAGAGAAAAATATGAATTATGGTTTGTAGAAATAGAAAAATATGAATTTCTCCTATGATGCCGGACTTATGGGACACCCTGTAGATCAGAAATGAACATATTAGGAGACATATGTGACCTACAGGGAGGCAACGATTGGAGTTGAAATACGCAGATGAAGAATAATCGCCAATGGTTTGGGGACTAAAGAAAAGTATACATGATTTAGATAAGTTCACACAAAAGATTTATAATAAAAATAGTTTGGAATTAACACAAGTCTAAGTTAATAGATCTATTTAATACATGAACCACAACGAACAAAATGAATATCAAATGAAGCTTATATGAAATTTCTCTCTTTCTTTTTCAGTTCATTCGACATTAAGCATTAAACATTAAACAAAAAAACGCAGCTCGAAACATAACATTGACAAGTTAGCAAAAATAAAAGCCCAATCAGTTGACTATACTCTTCATAGGAAAGAGAAATATTAGAATGGGAAACACATAGTGGAAAGGTTTACTGATACGGAAAGGCATAGTGGAGAACCGAAATGCATAAAGGTAGATGATCGATAAACAAAAATTGATACTAAAAGAAACCCAAAATGGAAGGAATTACACACACGGGAACAATCACACGTGAAACAATTACCATGTCCGACACAATTTAGTGATTGTGAGTTACTACTGCTTCACATTATTGAGTACACGAAGAAAAGTGTTAGAGTGGAATGGAAACACATACAAAGAGAAATAAATATAAAGAGTAATTATAGCATGGAAACGAAATACACAGGTAGACTTCCAGTATACTTCCAGCACACTTCCAGTGTAATAAAAATTGGAAATCGAAGATAACCGTAGAGTCAAATAAATGACAGTTTGTTTCGAGGGCTTTTCAATCAGCACTAAATTATGTTTTGCAGTAAGCACTTGGCAAATATCCAAGGAGGAAGCACACTCTGTATATATATATATATATATATTATATATATATATATAAAAGCTTATATACATATACATATACTAATATCGGATCACAACATTATTGAAATAACAACCAATATAAAAGCAACAGGAAAGGAAGAACACGAACAATCGAAAGAAGCAAATTCGAAATTTTTAATTTTCACTCCAAAGCTATAAACTGGGAAGATGTTGCATCCAGCATGGAAGTAATAGATTGGAAAACCATCTTCAAGGCCAAGACAACGGAAGGGATGCTAATGACCTTGGAGAAGAAGACGCTGGAAATTGTGGAAAGACGTCCCAAAAATACAACAAAGGGGAAAGAGAAGCAGGTTCGAGAGACAAAAGAAGGCATTGTTCCGAAAGAGGAAAAGAGTGAAAAGAGTGACGGCAAAATTAAGTAACTGCAAAGACAACAACATCAGAAAAATATTAAATGATAAACTGCATAGTATCGATTATGTCATACAGGAACTAATTGAGAAGCATACAGAAAAAGACGACGACGACGACGCTGTAGAAGCGATAAAGGTTAACTCAAAGTACTTCTATAATTTTGTAAAGGAAGTCGAAAAATCACACTACTATCAGACCTATGAAAAATGAAGGCAGTACTTTATCTGATGATCTAACAGAAGTATCTGAAATATTAAGAGCTCAGTAAGAATCATCTTTCAGTATCCCAAAACTGACAAACTGACATGCGATAGAAACGCGTTCTTTGAAGAAGAACTACAAAGGAGAAAGTATAACGGACTTCGATAAGCTATAGGGAAACTAAAAGCACACTTAATGGCAGGACCGGACAAATGGAATGCCACACTGATCAAAAACTGTAAGAATGCAATCGCTGAACCCCCTATATTGGATATGGAGACGATCACTAGACACGGGAGAAATACCGGGCATCCTGAAGAGAGTGAGCATAATCCCAATATAAAGGAGGAGATCGATCCGAGGCCAAAAAACTATAGGCCAGTGTCGCTTACATCTCATGTTAATAAAATATTTGAAAGAATCGTTAGACAGAAAATCTATGACTTTTTGGACTCAGAAAAAATTAAATGATAACCAACATGGATTTCGGTCAGGCAGATCATGCCTATCACAGCTAATGGAACACTACAACAACGTTATTTATGCACTTGAAAGTAATGAAAACTATGATGTACGAGGGGCGGTCAGAAAATAAGTTTACACGGCGTATAATTCCGTAACTAAAGGACCTACAGTGATTATGTTTGTATCAAGTGAATTCGAATCGACGTGCAATGTTGCCAACAATGGTTGGCAACATTGCACGTCGATTCGGCTGCCATCTACCGTACATTGGTTATATGAGCCAGTTGAACATGGCGGCTCGACTGGAACAGTGCCCTGTCATTTTTGCAACGATATTCCGAGTCTGTAAGTGGTCAAGAATTTCTCGAGCTCATTTTCACAGGAGACGAGACATGGGTTCATCATCGTACTCCGGAAGCAAAACGTGCCAGCATGGAATGAAAACACACTGGGTCCCCGCGACCAAAGAAGTTCAAGATTGTGAGGTCTGCTGGCAAAGTGATGGTTACCGTGTTTTGGGACCACAAAGGCGTTTTGCTCGCTGACTTCATGCAAAAAGGCACAACAATCAATGCAGCTGCATATTGTTCAACACTGGAACGTTTACGAGCGGCCATTAAACGTAAACGTCCTGGACTGCTCCGTAGGGCAGGGCACTGTTCCAGTCGAGCCGCCATGTTCAACTAACTCATATAACCAGTGTACGGTAGATGGCAGCCGAATCGACGGGAAGTGTTGCCAAAAATGAACGAATTCACCTGATACAAACCTAATCAATGGAGGTCCTTTAGTTATGAAATTATACGCCGTGTAAACTTATTTTCTGACCGCCCCTCGTAATATACACAGACTTTGCCAAAGCGTTCGACAAGTGTGACCATGGAATCATATATATAAACTGAAATATATAGGAATAACAGGAAAAGTAGGGAAATGGATATATATCGTAATTTTCTTAGTGAGCGGCGGCAAGTCGTTACAGTACAAGGAATATCTTCATCAGTATCAGAGGTCCTCAGCTTAGTACTACAAGGAACATACTCCACTACTCTTCATAATCATACTAACTGACATAGATGAGGACGTTACCAGAGACAGCACAGTAACATCCTTTGCCGATGACACAAAGCTCAGTAGAAAAATAAAAACCAAGAGGATATAGGATCTCTACAAACAGACATGAACAGAATCTACAAGTGGACGGAAGACAACAATATGAAGTTTAACACTGAGAAATTTCAATTGTTACGGTACAGAAAAAGGGAGGACCTAAAATCCATGGAATACTCTACCCCAAATGGACAGGAAATTCAGAGAAATTCTAAAGCAAAAGATTTAGGAGTTGTAATGAGTGATGACGCGAAATTTGAAACACAAAATAAGATAGCAGTAAACAGAGCAAAGAGAATAACTGGGCAGATACTGAGAACCTTTAAACGAAGGGATAGGAATATAATGATTCCTCTACTGAAAACACTGATCATACCCAAATTGAAATACTGCTCGGTCCTAACATGCCCATATAAAAAATAAGACAGACAGCTAGAAGTGATTCATAGAAACTTCACAGCCAAGATCAATAGGTGCAAAGAACTAAATTATTTGGAAAGGGTACGCAAATTAAACCTATATTCACTGGAAAAGAGAAGAGAGAGATACACCATTATTTACACTTGGAAAATAATGAAGAAACTAGCCCCTAATCTTACTCTGAACACTATAACTCCCCAAACAACAGTGGAAAATAGAAAAGGAAGACTGTGTCGTGTTCTCAAATTAAAGGCTAGACAGGGAACATCCTTAACCCAGAAAACAAATAGTTTTGTTGTGAGAGGACCAAGACTGTTTAATCAGCTGCTCAAAGAACTAAGGAACACGAGTGGTGTTGCGGTGGACATCTTCAAAAGAAGATCAGACGCCTGGTTCAGAACAATCCCCGATGAGCCGGGCGTACCTGACTATGTGAGGTGGAGAGTACAAGAAACCAACTCTCTACTTCACCAGGCCAACTCGAGAGGAGGGGTGACAAGCTTGACCTTCCTGAAATGAGGAATCATCGCACAGAACATTTGAAAGGTTGAAAGGAAAGGTATATATATATATATATTATATATATATATATATATATATATATATATATATATATATATATATATATATATATATATATGATTCAATTGCATATTAATTGACCAAATTGATGGTTTACAGGATAATTGAAGAGTCTACACTACACGCAGCAAGCATATTTCATGCATCGTCAGAATTTGGTTCTTTGTAAGTGTGGGTTCTTCTGAGCGTAGAAGTGTTTGGTTCTTCCGGGCGTGGGTTCCTATCCCATTTCAGACACAAGTTATTTTAATATGGCGTCACGTCTGACACAAATTGGTTTAATATGGGGCTTTGCGGGTTCGGTTTTTCTGACCAGTTGGGGATTTGTTATTTCACTCTCAGGATGATGTTATAAGTTCGTAATGGGAACACACTTAGCTTCATGGGATGAATTAAATGCGATGGATGAAACTACTTAACGTTTAATGTGATTCAACTAAGAAATGAGTTCTGTGGTTGAACCTTCACGTTAGTACATTATATTAATTGACATTTGAGTTCCAAAACCAGTGTGATCTACCAAGCCACTCCCGACTCTGGCATAACGCTAAGACCGTACTGAGCCCTCATGGTGAATACTCAGGAGAAGTATATCTAAAATAGAAAACCCACAGTAACCACAATAGACTATATAAAAAGGAAAGTAAAACAGCCTGTATTTCATCCTGCAACAACGGTATCCTTCTCAAAGTGGTTAAAAAGTTTAAATTTGGAGAATTAGCTTCATTGAAAGCCGAAAGTAAAATGAACACGAAGTTAAAAAGAAGCTTGAATACGAGGAAGCCTCGTACATCTGGCCACCAAGAGTTATGTCATCTTACAGTTTCTTTACCAGTATTGAAAATTAATTTGTCTATCTTATTAAACCTCAAGTTTGAGTTGAAACAATCCGAATTTTTTAGGTAAAATAATTCCAAAATCTTTTGCGCTCCAAATCTGAAGCTCTTTTTGGATCACCTGAAGATCAGGGCCTCCATGTATTCTTGTTTTTTGCTTTACAGTACCAAATACAGGGTGTACATAAAGTCAGGATCTAGTTTTGTGAAGCACTTGGAAATTATATGGAATTCAATCATAAAATGATAAAGTGGTAACATTTATTAAATAATTAAGAGTAGGATTCGACGTGACGCCCATCAGTATCCCTGCACAGCTCAAATCGTTCCGCAGCATTTCTAAACACATTCTGGAGCATTTGCGGGGTTATGTTATCTGCAGCAGTTCGTATACGTGTACGTAAGTTTTCAAGACTCGTAATCTTCGTCTGATAGACGTGCGATTTGATAAAGCCCCATGCAAAGAAGTCTAAAGGGGTTAAATCTGGTGATCTCGCTGGCCAAGGTCTGTTGCTTCCGCGTCCGATCCAGCGATTTGGAAAACGTCCATTTTGGCATAGTGACAAGGAGCACCATCGTGTTGATAGACGACGGTACTAACAATCCTATCCCCGTCGTCTATCAACATGATGGTGCTCCTTGTCACTATGCCAAAATTGTTCAGGATTATCTAAATGGACGTTTTCCAAATCGCTGGATCGGACGCGGAAGCAACAGACCTTGGCCAGCGAGATCACCAGATTTAACCCCTTTAGATTTCTTTGCATGGGGCTTTATCAAATCGCACGTCTATCAGACGAAGATTAAGAGTCTTGAAACTTACGTACACGTATACGAACTGCTGCAGATAACATAACCCCGCAAATGTTCCAGAATGTGTTTAGAAATGCTGCGGAACGATTTGAGCTGTGCAGGTATACTGATGGGCTTCACGTCGAATCCTACTCTTAATTATTTAATAAATGTTACCACTTTATCATTTTATGATTGAATTCCATATAATTTCCAAGTGCTTCACAAAAATAGATCCTGACTTTATGTACACCCTGTATAATAATAAATTAAATTGAATGCTCGGTTAGGTCAACTGTACGCCCTTGACGATTTGTTAGGTTTTAAGTCGTGATATTTTCGTTAGTTTTAACGAAGATATCATTTGATAATTGAGGCTGGGGGCCCTGATCTTCAGTGATCCCTTTTTTTTTAAATCTGTATATTCCCTTACGTCAGTAGCATGATCATACCTACGCCTGTGTGTTTAACCAAACAGCTATTATTATTATTATTATTACCAGTTCTCAGGCTATATTGATGCTGATGATCCATCTGTCTAGATCTGCTGTTTCCCCGCACGTACGTTTTCGGAAACCCTTTTTTAGCTATTCCTCTTGTAAGATTCGGCCGTATCATCGTGTTAGTGTTATTAGTAGAATACGTAACAAATTTAATTTTATTATGTATATATGACTTGAGTGTTAGGTCAATATTGACTGGCATTTTTAATAATATATTTCCCCGTTGTCCCATTTCACCTCTTCTCCTGGCACCATGGAAAGTCCTTTTAGCGCAAAACAAAGACTTCTCAATAAAATTCTTATGAAACTCCAACTTTTTAAACACAGATGTTAAGTACTTTACGTCCCCATCCACAAATTTGGAGTGAAGTTTGAAGTCTTTCACCTAACCCCTGGGAGCAGCCAGGAAGGATCTATCTTCCGGGGAAAACTTCAGATCGAAGTTCTCACAAATCTGTTATTAAAAATTCTGAACGCCCTTATAAAAAATAAAACCGTTATAACACCCTTCTTAACACTATCCTCATGATTCAAAAAAGCATGAACATATTCTTTCAGATATTAAGGAAATTCTAAAATGACATAACTTGGTCGCCAGATGTACGAGGCTTCCTTGAACTTATTCTTTTTAACTTTCTGTTGCTTAGTTTTACCTTTTCAGCTTTCTTTGTCGCTGATTTTTTAGTTTTTAGTTTTTACTTTTTTACTACCCTGAGAAGGGCATCGTTGTTGCGGGTTCACATATGGTGTTTTTATTTTTCTTCATTTTTAAATCGATAAATTTTTAAATTTCCCCTTTGCTGAAGATTAACCTTACAAAAAAAAAATATATATATATATATGACCACGAAGGAAAAAGAAAACACGAAATAGTGCTCAAGCGTTTTCGTCTAATGACATCCTCAGGAGTGTTCCTGAGGATGTCATTAGAAGAAAGCGCTTGAGCACCATTCTGTCTCCTTTTTCCTTCGTGGTTATTTTCATCATATTATTCACGTGTTATTTTCATGAAATGATTTTCAGATACAGTGTGTGTGTGTATATATATATATATATATATATATATATATATTATATATTATATATATAATATATATATATATATATATATATTATATATATATATATATATATATATACTGTGTATATATAATATTATATATATTATATATATATATATATATATATATATATATATATATATATATATATATATATATATAGTTTGTGTCCCATTTTTAGCCTTTTCAAATGACTTCTTTTCTGATATTGCCATGCAGAGATAGATGAGCAACATTTGTCTCTGGAAGACACAAAAAGCTCAATTCATTTACATGCAAAATTACTCTCGATTTGCGTGTGACATGCCATTATTACTTGCAAAACACACGCGAGTGCGCGCTTAAAATTATTTAATATTTTTTCATGTTATTAATTTATAACAATCTGGCCATTATGTATTCAAACGTCCATTTTATTGGGAGTTATTTATACATACACGTATAATGTATAATAACTAGAAGGAAATTTTTTTTATTATATATATATATATATATATATATACACACAGGGTGTCCGAGAATTATCTGTACAATTTTTGGCTGTTATTAAAAGTCAACCATGAAGTGTAGAATTCCAGTGTTGTCCCATTTTACAGAGAATCTCATTAAGTTTTTTCTGATACCAAGTTTTGACAAGTTTTTTAGAAATTCCAGTGTGTCCGAAAATTATCTGTACAATTTCATCTTTAATAAAATTCTTGATAACACACGTAAAATTCTTAAACAAGATTATTTAGAATCTGTATTTTCAAAAGTTTCTTTTATTAAAGTAACGTTGTTACAAACATTCGATATGTGCACCATCAGTGATTCGCAAAACATCCAATCGATAATCAAAATGTTGCCATGTACGCTGCAGCGTATCCACATCAATTCGCTCAATAGCAGCTGTGATTCTTGCTTTTAAATCATCAATGTCTGTCACCCGCGTACAAAAAAGAAAAAACTTGTCAAAACTTGTTATCAGAAAAAACAATGAGTTTCTCTGTAAAATGGGACAACACTGGAATTTCTATAATTCATGGTTGACTTTTAATAACAGCCAAAAATTGTACAGATAATTCTCGGACACCCTGTATATATATATATATATATACGTGTCACTTTCGTGAAATAATTTTTCATATATATATATATATATATATATATATATATATATATATATATATATATATATATAATATATATATACATATATATACATATAAAACTTCTTTTAACAGGAAACACAAACAAAAATAAATAAAATTAATGAACCTAAATGAGCTTGTGAATTTGGAAAATACCGAACATAACAGATGTAGTAAAAATATGGCCTTAATGCATGATACAGTGGTGGTTTGGCTCATGCAAAACATCAACACGTTTGCATGTTGCCTTCAGGAATTCTGTAATCACGGTTTTATAGTTTTGGACCCCATTTTGTTCGTAAAACCTGAAAGAGAAGTCTTTTGAAGTTGGTTTACATTTATTCTTTTTTTTAAAGATCGATGAGGATATTAAAATATACTTAGTTGATTTTATATCATATGGCTGGCCTGGTCTTAGTAAAGTTATTATGTCATAACTGTGCTTCGCTTTTTAAGTTGAGCTGGAGCACAACCCATATGAAGAAGTCTTCGATTTGTACATAACTGACTCTTGTCATAAATGTCATAATCAAGAGAGAGTCCCTAACGATTGAAGGATGTTCATATACCAAGAAAATCAGATCGCATCCTAAACGATGGCAGACACTTCTCCCTATTTTCTGGGATGTTGAGCAGCCCTGTGTATGCGCAAACTTTAGGATTTTGAATATCTGTACACAAATACGCCATTCAGTATACATAATGCCTCGTTACATTTAATTAAACAACGGGTAAAACATAAAAAAAAAGCACAAAAAGACATGTCCATTAGTATTTGGTTGGACCACATTTTGCTTTGATCACAACCGTACAGCTGCTCAACCGGAATGTTTTTACTACGCTTTTCCGCAAATTTTGAAATGCTTGAAAATAATTTCTCGATCGAAATGTTGTCAAGCATTTTCCCACAGGTGTTCATTGGGGTTCAAACCACTGGATTGAACAGGCCAGTCCAGAATATCAGGAACTTTTTCCCTGAGTCAGAATTTGGTTCGTTTGGCCACGTGTGTTTGGGGGTCCTCTCCCTGCTTAAAGATCAAGTCACCCCTAAACATACCTCTGTACTTAGAAACGCGGTTTCTTGGAGGATATGGTTACACTGGTACTGGTGAATCGGTCCAGTGCCTGCAGCGGAAAATGATCGTAGATCTGTTACCAGTCTAGGGTGGGTACAGTTTCTGTGGTCGGCGACCTCACGAAGTAAATACTAATTTGATCTTCACCCTTTGTAAGAGAATTGTCGCTCTCCTTGATCAGGGCAATCTCAGCGCGGTCGTTAACAGCACTCAGAACTTTGACTCCCTTCGAAGCCTCTTGATAGCCGGGATCGGCTGCCCACAGTGACGGTTCCTTCTTCAGTAAAGAGTTACAAGTTTCAGGTTGCAAAAAAAAGTTTTCTTTCTCACACGAAAGATTCCATCTTCTTGTTTCTAACATTTTTAAGTTTTTTTTCGGGTCGCTTTAATTCTTTGCTGGATGCAGGCTTGGATAGGTTTTTGACCATTTTTATCTTTTCCTCTTCGCTATTATCATCATCGAAGAAAGTCATACCGACGAGAGGTTTACTTAGGTAGCAGAGATGTCCTTTCAGCTTCCCCAAACCTGTGACAGATATCCGTTGATCTTCGACAGCGTACGTTTCCATCGTCCGTAGAAGTTCCAGATCGCTCCTGGGTGCAACTGTTGGAACCACTTGCCAACATCCATGGCTTCACATTTACCAGCGTGACAAAGAAAATAATTGGGCGATACCAAGAAACTCTGCTGAAGTCACGGAGGATTGATCCTGATAAAGAACACTTACAAGATGGCTTTAGTCATCCAGCGAGCATGGTGAAACGCTTCTAGGGCCCTGAAATTGACATTTCTTTGTTCTCCAAGAAAAACGAATGATAATTGCATCAATTCTTTATAATCGTTATAATTCCTTATAAGCCAACAACTTCTTCAAGAACTCGACCACATTGAGCTTCAGTGAGCCAAGAATGTCACTGTGATTGAAGCTTGCTGCCAAGGCTTGGTCATCGAAAACGGTCTTGTACTGGGATTTGTCGATGAAGCCCCAATTTTATTGAAATATCTTGAACAGTAGAATATCTGGAGCACTCGAAACACAGGGACACCCGAAAAACTTTTCCCAGCACCACCTCATGGAAATGATGACGGCATGCAAAGTACACTAGTTCTCTGTTGAAATGGTTCTCTACCAAGACGGAAGCACCACTGTATATTCCTACGTTTGCAGCTGTGGTGTCGAAGAACAGTCCGGCTACGTCATGCTGGATATTCCAAGATTCACAAGCAGTGAGACATACTTCACCCATCTTCCGCCCAGTTCCTTGTAGAATCTTCGGAACACCGAGCTGTTGCTCCTATCCACCACCGATATTAATATGACACTCTTATCATCATTGTCATTTCCTCTGATATCAGGAAACAATTTTCCATCCCAGTGCAACAACAAAGGACATCTGGCTCAAACTTGGCCTTTGTTTCCTCTGTTGAAATCTTCCTGTTCTGTGAGCTCAGCGAACTGAGGCTATTGAGAGTGTCATATCCCGAAACGAAACCTAACTTAACATAATCTAACCCAAAATAATATTTCGGTTAAATGTCACGTCGAGAGTGACGTTTGTCCGCGCAAAACTAATGCTGAATTTAAAATACTTTTGTTTAAATTCTCTTAAACCGGATGAACAGGTGTTATTCCACTACTGCGAAAGTGTGTATATATATATATATACAGTATATATGTTGGTTAGATTAAACTGGTACGCATGGTGAAGTCGGGCTGATGAGTTTCACCTCATTCATATACGAAGATTTTTGCTGAGACTTCGATTGATAAGAAGAGTCAGAATAACTAGAAAGGTGTTTATATTAGCTTGCTTTGCCCTATGCATAATACAGGGTGCCCATAAATTTATTTACAAATTAAATTTAATTTAATTTGAATTTCTAAATATAACTTATCGACACCCTGTACTTTGATGCTTTTTACATTATTCCGTTAAACGCTATCTTAACGCGTATAACATTACGTTAATTATAGCTATACTGAATGTATAATTAAGTCAAAAGACATTCATGCGTTTAATACCTTAATTAGATTCTTAGAAAAATAATTATCGTTAGTGATTTCACTAAATTTATCTGACCTAAGTTAAGGTGCTGAAGACTCGATAGATATTTTATCCAGTTAATAAATGATTGTTAAAATCGAAAAAAAGGATTTTATTCACAAATGACACCAGTACGAAATGATTGGTTTTAGATCTTCAGTTTACCTTCAATCTTTTATCTCGAATGAAAAGAAATGTTTATTTTGGTTTATTATTATTATTATTATTATTATTATTATTATTATCATTATTGTAGTAATTATTACACCTTGTCAATATGTGTGAATAAACTTAAAATACTTAACCTGTACCATATTCCGATTGAGACTTTTTTCATTTGTTTTACATCAACATTAGCTTCCTTGTATGTTTATCCAGTTGGGTTGGGGGTGGCGGGAGAGCTAGTTCAACACGTACAACGAGGTAAAATATTAAATATACACGTAAATCCTATATACTAATACCGTTTGTCATCGATAAAAATAAGATGGTTTCCCATTTATATTCTCAAGCCTCCATTGTCTCGCTTCAAAGTAAATAAGACATCATCTCTAAACGCGTTGTCGTTAAGTGAATCCACACCATTTCGTTGAATCGTGCAACTATTCGCAATTACTCACAGCCATGCATGATCATGCATTCCATCCAGAACTGCTTCCGTGCAGCTGTTGCACACGCACATCATAATGCTGTTTGCACATACATATTAACGACACCACGCACATTTATGCAAACTTCCAACTCCCTACTACACTATTTCACATAGTCTGTTCTTTTCTTCATTCTCTTATCCCGTATATACACTCTATTTGCGCAACAATTGTACTTAAAAACTAGTCATTTCGATCATTCTCGCATTTAGAAACGCGCAGTTGGTCACAAATTTAATTTCATTCAACTTGACCCCATCTTCTCGCGGTCTATCTCGGACCGACTCTAAAACCTAACCTAAACTTAGCTTGACCGGGTTGAGTTAGCCCTTAGGCCGAACGATTGCATGTACACCATAGTTTTACTTTATTAGACCATTATCTGTCTTCATTCTTGTTAGGCATACTTTCTCCTACCCAGGAAGGGATCGAGTTTTATATACTTTTTCCTTTTATCTTCACCCAAAGCAAATAAATTTTAAGATTTTGTTATATTCAAACTACAATTTGAATCATGGTTTTTGTTCATGGTGGCACTCGTCCCAAAACTATAATGTTTCTTGGTGGCACTCATTCCCAAACTATGATATTTCTTGGCACTCATCCCCAAACTATAATATTTCTTGGTGGCACTCATCCCCAAACTATGATATTTCTTGGTGGCACTCATTCCCAAACTATGATATTTCTTGGTGGCACTCATTCCCAAACTATATTTCTTGGTGGCACTCATCCCCAAACTATGATATTTCTTGGTGGCACTCATTCCCAAACTATGATATTTCTTGGTGGCACATCCCCAAACTGTGATATTTCTTGGTGGCACTCATTCCCAAACTATGATATTTCTTGGTGGCACTCATCCCCAAACTGTGATATTTCTTGGTGGCACTCATTCCCAAACTATGATATATCTTGGTGGCACTCATTCCCAAACTATGATATTTCATGGTGACACTCATTCCCAAACTATGATATTTCTTGGTGGCACTCATTCCCAAACTATGATATTTCTTGGTGGCACTCATTCCTAAACTATGATATTTCTTGGTGGCACTCATCCCCAAACTGTGATATTTCTTGATGGCACTCATCCCAAAGCTATAATGTTTTTTGGTGACACTCATCCAAAAGATATAATGTTTCTCGGTGGCACTCATCCAAAAGATATAATGTTTCTCGGTGGCACTCATCCCAAAACTATAATGTTTGGATGGGTAAAGATGACCAACAAATCTGACCTGTTATTTTATGTATCGTGTATTCCTTAGTCTTTATCGTGCATATACTGTACTTGTGTGTTTATAAATGTATAGTTTCATGAATACTTCGTGTCAGCTTCGTATAAATAAAGGAAAAAAGTTGGGAATTTGAAAGAAAACTTCATTTATAGTTTAAAAAGTTACTACTAACTTTTATGTGTAATGAGTGAATTATTATTTTTATTTATCTTTACTTGTAGTAATGGCAGTAGTGGTAGTATATTATAATTTCACAGTTTAGTACATTCGCTAGATTTATCCAGTTATATATATATATATACACACGAGTGTGTGTGTGTGTGTATATATATCTATATATAATATATATAATATATATATATATAATATATATATATATATATATATGTGTGTGTGTGTGTGTGTTTTGGTACATAAAGCAATTTCAGATGTAATTTTTTTATTTAATTATTTTTTATTATTATTATTATTCGTTATAAAGCGTTTAGTCACGATTTTGAGATTTGAAGCACAGCGGGATTCGCAAATTTAAATAGATCATTTCCAACTTTGAAACAAGTGAAAAACTCAGCAAGGAGTCACGCACTGTCTGTTCCATTATTAAAATAAATTTCACAATATTTCACAAAGAAGTTTCATTTCTGAATATATATATGTGTGTGTGTGTGTGTGTGTGTGTGTGCGTGTGTGTTGGTTGGATTAGATTTGCATGCATGGTGAAGTCGGGATGATATTTCGTATGACTTTGACAGTCCATCGACAAGTTTTTGAGTTAAATAAAGGTAGGTTAGGTTAGATTTACGCTAAATTCGTTTCGGTTAAGTTAAGTTTATGGAGTGTCGATCAAATTCCCCTTAGAGATAATGTATATATAGGTTAGGTTAAGTTAATTTAACTTAAAGTAATAAGAGCATCGATAAGATGTCTCATCAAGGTGTCGGCATCAAGAATATATATATATATATAAATAATTCTCTCTCTCTCTCTCTCTCTCTCTCTCTCTCTCTCTCTCTCTCTCTCGTTCCGTTCGCGTTGAACGAACCATTTCGAATTCTTAATCAAATTTATAAAAATAAAACGTGAACTCAAAGTTTCAAATATTTTCGTCGGCGCACACAAACTCCGAGTGTTGAAATCTTCACCTTTCCTCTGGTGATGTAATTTTTTTTCCTTTTTAACAAATAATCTAAATAAAACGTTTCATTGCCTTTCCTTATTGTCACGTTTTGTAATTAACGTGATAAATAAAATTGTTTCGTATTTAAAAAAAAAAAAATTAAATTTGCTGAGTAGGAGTTAGTGTAATTTATTTACAGTAATTCAGTGTGTGTATATATATATATAGAGAGAGAGAAGAGAGAGAGAGAGAGAGAGAGAGAGAGAGGCATGATTATTTTGCTTTGTTATTGCGTAAAATATAACCCCTGTGACACGTAAAATTTAATTCTTAAAATGTGAAAATTGATTAGATCGTGGAACTCACTCACTCACATACCGATGTTTTATTCCTTTCCATTCCTGAGACATTAACTTTCCACCGCTTCTTGTTATCGAATTTATTAGATTTCCAAGTTAATTATGATCGTATTTGAAATTAGTTGATTTCTGAGAAGTTTTTGTATAGGGAATTTTCGCATAAAACTGATGAAAATGAAGTTCATTGAAGGAGGTTCCGTATTTTAACTATAGATCAAAGTTTTGGGGATTTCATTATTATTTATTCGCGTAAATACTTCTCGTGACCAGATTTGCCCTAAAGAGAATGATCATTTTAAAGATGTCTAATAAATAAAGATGCCCGCATGACTTGGTAGGGTGTATATAAATTCATCCATTTGGAGTTGTAGTCAAAAGGAGGAGTAGTCTTCTGAATAGTACGCTTTAAAATTGAGAATATAAATGAGTCTAAACGCTCTGCGTATAATGAAGTGTTTGAAGTAGATCGAAAGTAAATCAACGGTTCACTTCTTCACAAGAAGGTCATGTACCCATTTCGTCGATAAAATCAAAATATCGACACTTTAAAAACTAACAACATAACCTAACCTAGCGTAATAACCTATCTTAACCCAACCAAGCGTAATAACCTATCTTAACCTAACCTAGTGTAACAACCTATCTTAACCTAACCTAGCGTAATAACCTATCTTAACCTAACCTAATAACCTATTTTAACCTAACCTAGCGTAATAACCTATTTTAACCTAACCTAGCGTAATAACCTATCTTAACCTAACTTAGCGTAATAACCCAGCTTAACCTATCCTAACCTAGCGTAATAACCTATCTTAATCTAACCTAATAACTTGTCAATAGAATGTCAAGTCGATCAGATGTCGTAAGGCCGATCAAGAATGGTCATCTGAAATTTAAAAAAAAAACCAACTTTTACAATTAAAAAGAAAATATTCTTCAACGTACATATCTTCAATCTATTAAAACTATCTTTAAATACACAATATTCAGAGCACATTTAAGCTCAGCCATAGTTAATTTTTAAAAGTTAGAACAGCAGGAGGCAGGATTTTAAGTATTGTCGAAAAATTTCTCGATAAACAAATTATACATCACTAACTGATAATGTTAATTATATATAGTGAAACTTTGATTCTCAGATTAACTCAGTGCACGGGGCTCACATTAAAATTAAAGTTATGATGTTTATAAGGATTGCTGTATTTTTATTATTATGAATAATATTTTGTATTATCATTTGTCTAATTTAGAAACTATGCCAATATTTTTGGTCTGCCAGGTATATGATGTTTGAGTTTTATATCGTAGTATATTTACATGACTACAGTATATGATTTTCGTCATGGTTCGTTATAGTTCATATATATATAATATATATATATACTTATTTCGCATAAAAAACTGCGAACTTTAAATATTCTTCAATAAACCGACATTTAGTATGACGTCTGTATGACTGCCACTTTTCGGACGGTCGTGAGATGCCACACTGTCATTGTACCGTCATATATTGTTGTGATACCTTGAATTTCAAAAATGACGTCAGTATGATACTATAACGTAACATCGTATGTCTGCAATATGGTATCAATAGGACTGCCACTTATTAAGTGGTATTATGACGCAACGCAGAAATAACTTCTTGTAGAGTGTACTTGAGTGTAAAAATTAGATATAAGTGTAACTGTAACTGTTAGATAATGGCGCAAAATTTGCCACCTCCATTACGAGAAGTATAGTTTGAATTTCAGAATAGTTTGCTGGAATGACGAATATGACAGCACAAGAACGTCAGTGTAACTCAGTTCTTATACAGTAATACAGAGCTTTCCAAACTGGTGTGTCGCGACACATTAGTGTTTTTTGTATTTTGAAAATTTTGATTTTTCTATCAACAAAATCGGCTACAAGATAAAACACCTACTGAAAAATTACCTGATATTTGATAACAAAAATTAATTAATGTGTCGTGAAAATTGTTATGCTTAAATAGTTTGTCGCCAACGTTAAAAGTTTGGAAAGCTCTGCAGTAATATCACACCAGACTACCGTAATTTCTTTTAAAGTGTATAGAACAGGGGTCTCAAACACGTGGCCCTCAAACTTTCCTGCGCGACCCGCATGGATATTGTGACGAATTTGAGTGGAACATATTTTTAAGGTAGATATGTGTCGTAACTCTCTGCCGGTTAGATGGCTAGTTTTCATCAAGAAAACATTGAAAAAACTCGCTTGGCTAGTTTTCATCAAGGAAACATTGAAAAAACTCGCTATCTTACTACTATCGTCCAACGTGGGAGGTAAAATACTCGAACAGTCCTTGCAAAATTGGTAATTCTATATTTCGACTGTAAAAATTTTTTTGCATTATTCCTGGACTCAAATTTTAAACTCGGGCCGCGGGCAGGCCTACATGTTTTATTTCGGCCCGCAGCCGAAATGAATTTCATACCCATATCATTATGACTCCATATTTGCGGTTATGCTTGAAACTATTCCCATATTTAAGAATTTGTGTATGTAACATAGTAATCAAAGATGGTTTAGATAAAGTATAAACAATGGATGTAAGTCAATTTCGAAAAAGGAACCTCCAAGATTTCTCTTGCATCAAAAAGAATACAAACGGTTTCATTAAAAAAAAACCTACTGTACTAGGATTTGATTTCGTTTGCCAGCTGTTGTTCTGTGATAAAAGAAAAAAGCTTTAATCAGTAATGTTTTTCACTAAATTCGTAAGTTTAAGATATTATGAACGATTTGTGATCTTTGGATAAGGGAAGACCTACACAGAGCTGTCAGTATTATATAATAACACTTAATTGTACAGTTTTGGTTTTGGAAAACGTTCGCCTAGAAAGTAAACTTCAAGCATAAGAAATTTCTAATTGGTAATATTCTGTTTTTTATTTGTATATTTTATTATCGTTTTGGTGACTAATAAAATTTAAACAACAAAAAACGCACTTTTTGTTACTAATTAGTAATTTTTTGTTTTTCAAGAATTTTGTTTCAAGGTGAATTTTTTTCCGAAATTGTACCTTTGGTCCCCAAAGTTGGGATTCACAAGGACACACCAACTTTACTATGCAGTTATATATATATATATATATATATATATATATATATATATATATATATATATATATATATATATATATATATATGATCCCCTTCATCTGTGAATCCACTAATCCTGATTCCTACTTTTGTGAAGTAAATTAAAATTTGATTGGATGCGTTATCGACGCCGACGGACCAAATGGAACCATCCAGATACCGACTCAAAGCGCTTCTGATATAGGCAAAACCCTTTCCCTATTATAATGAACTTATGTGAGTGTGTGTGTGTGTGTGTGTATATATATATATATATATATATATATATATAGTTAGAGAGAAAATTTATGATTTCCTGGAGACACGGGAAAGATTCAACGAAAATCAGCATGGATTCCGATCAGGTAGATCATGCCTATCACAACTAATAGAGCACTACAACAATATCCTAGATGCATTGGAAGGCAATGACAACTACGATGTTATATACACAGATTTTGCTAAAGCTTTCGATAAATGTGACCATGGTATAATAGGACATAAAATTAAAGACATGGGAATAACAGGCAAAGTGGGAAAATGGATCTACAACTTCCTTAGTGATCGTCTGCAGGTCGTCAAAATTCAAGGTATATCATCATCAGAATCGGAAGTACGCAGCTCAGTACCACAAGGGACAGTACTGGCCCCACTCCTGTTCATTATCATGCTAACAGACATAGACAGCGGAGTAAACAGCAATAGTATAGTAACATCCTTTGCAGACGATACAAAGATCAGCAGAAAAATCAGCGATGTACATGACGTGGAGGCCTTGCAGAGGGACACGAACAAAATATACAAATGGTCAGAAGACAACAACATGTCATTCAACGCCGAGAAATTTCAGCTCTTGAGATATGGTAGAAAAGAAGAACTTAAACAGACTGCATATTATGCTCCAGATAGACAGGAAATTCAGAGAAGCATGAAAGCGATTGATCTCGGGATAATAATGACAGATGATGCGAAATTCGAAACACAAAATCAGATAGCGATAAATAAAGCAAAAAGAGTCGCCGGACAGGTTCTAAGAACGTTCAAGAGAAGGGACAGGACAGTAACGATTCCCCTGCTAAAAACACTGATTATACCAAAACTTGAATACTGCTCAGTTTTGACGTCCCCATATAAAAAGGAGAAACTAATAAACTAGAAGAAACGCAAAGGCATTTCACAGCCAAGATTGATGGCTGCAAAGAACTCAACTACTGGGAAAGACTACGTAAACTAAATCTGTACTCACTGGAAAGAAGAAGAGAGAGGTACATCATAATCTACATATAGAAAATGATCGAAAAACTGGTACCAAACCTAAAACTAAACCCAATTACCATTCAAACAACACTGGAAAATAGGAAAGGCAGAATGTGTAGTGTTCCCAAATTAAAAGCACGACAAGGGACCTCCTCAATCCTGAAGGAAAATAGCTTGGTTGTCAGGGGGCCAAGACTTTTCAACCAGCTTCCTAAGGACCTCAGAAACGTAACGGGGTCAAAGTTGAAGTCTTCAAGAAAAGACTGGATGCCTGGCTCAGGACAGTACCAGATGAGCCGGGCGTGCCTGGCTATGTACGGTGGAGAGCGCAAGAAAGTAACTCGCTCCTCCACCAGGCCAGACCTAGAGGCGGGGCCACCAGCTTGACCTCCGTGTGAAGAGAGACCAACACACGAAACAACATAAGTTATAAGTTAAGTAAGTTATATATAATGTTGTTTTTATTCCTATAAAAAAAAAATTTAGGTATTGATAGTCTGTTGAACTTTTATATTTTCGTGTTTATTAAGGGCTTCTGAAGACAGCCTTGAGTTTGTTTCTGTAGTATATTGTTAAATGCTTAAAAATATATACTATTGTGGTTTTGGATATTGGATCAAAACAAAATTATTGGTTTCTTAAAATGTAAATGATTTAAACTACACGTTTATAATTATTTTCGATCACCATTTTAAGATAAGGTTATAAAAACTAATATTAATCGATATTTATTAAAATCAGACAATTTTGAAATTTCAAATTTATAAACAAAATTTAGGATCACCTGATGATCAGGGCCCCCAGCCTTCGTTAGTTTAGCCTTATAGGCTAACTAACGAAAATATCACGACTTAACCTAACCACCATCGTCAAGGGCGTACAGTTGACCTAACGATTGGTTAGGTTAAGTCGTGATATTTTCGTTAGTTAGCCTAATAAGGCTAACTAACGAAGGCTGGAGGCCCTGATCTTCAGGTGATCCAAAATTTAAGTTTGAGACTAAAAAAATTTTAAAATTTTTACTTTGGATTCATATCTTAATTGATTTTATATATATATATATATATATATATATATATATATATATATATATATATATATATATATACAGTAGTTTATTTTTCTTTAAATATCATTAAATATTAATGATGATTAATATTAAACATTAATAGATCCATACCAATCAATAATTATTAATTTACTTTAAATTATATATAAGTATCATACCATATATAATTACTAATTGATAATAATCGAGACCTTTACTCGAATTACTGACTTTAAACAGTTTTTATACTGATATCTGAAAGAAAAATTCCAATGATCATTATACGCCTGACAGACACCATTTACGTAAATAGCTGAGGGCGAGGCACTATGTTGCCCCCCCCCCAACCCCCTTACCCCTACAATCGAGGCAAAGTCCATGAACTCTGATCGAAGTTTGGATCTGTTTGTTTACACATAAAGTGAGTAAATTGGTGAATTTGTCATAATAAAAATAAGAAATAAATGACGGCTTTAAAAGTCATATTAACGTTCTGTAGAATTTGCGAATAATTGTTAAATAAAAATATGTAACAAAATTGTTTGAAAAAAGGTCCAAGAGAAAAAAACGTCGTATTGATGTATACAGGGTGTTCCATAAGTCCGTCTTATAGGAAAGTTTATTTTAAATTAAATTTACAAAAGTAATGCATTAGAACGAACACAAATGTTCAAATTGATGTCTTGTTTTAGGGCCTTTTTTTTTTTTGTTGCAAGTAGAATAACACGCAGAGGCTAATATGGAAGCGAGTTACACTGGTGGAAGAGACCTCCGGAGACCTTTTCCTCACCACGTGTTATTATTCTAAGAAAAAGGTCCCAAAACAAGACATCAATTTGAACATTCGTTTTAGTTCTAATGTATTACTTTTGTAAATTTTATTTAAAATAAATTTTCCTACGAGACCGGACTTATGGAACTCCCTGTATATATATAACTTTTCTTTTAGTTGAAAAATCACTCCTTGAAAGAAGTGAAATTTTCCACAATAATTTCACAACGTTTTTGTAAGTTCGGTTTTATATTCACTTTAAACTTGTTTCTTATTTTCACTTTGTTAAATACGATATCATAAATGCAATTTTGTTCATATTTAACGCTTGTTTTCCTCGATAGACAGAGTAATACGTATGATGATACGTTCAGCCCTGATTAGCTTGTAAAATGAAAAGCAGCGGAATTGCGTGCGTGTAAGCCTCGTATTATTTTATGCAAAAATTATCAAAATTGCATAAAACTTTTTTTTTTTTTTTTTTTAATCACATTCCAGGAAAAATGGAATTATTATTTTTCATATGAATGTACAGTTTCGGAAAAAAATTCGACTATGAACTTGAAACTTATAAAAAGCATTAAAAATTATGAGTAATTTATTGGATTTTGGTTTTGAAATTTTATTACTGTGACCAAAAAAAGAATAAAATATCCTCCCAAAAATAGAATGTTTACTATTTAGTAATTTTGTTATGCTTTTTTATAGGAATTTCATGTTTCTAGGAGAGAGGCTTTTTTGCCTCAACTGTACGTAACTGCTCTCTGGTCTTTTTTTTATATACATGTACAGTAGGGAGGAATTCTCTTTATATTAAAGAAATGTTAAATTCTTACTTGGAAATGGTCGATTTGTCATATGTATACACACTGCCACGTAGTTACAAACAATATATATATATATATATATATTATGCAAGATTCATATAGATTCAGTTTCTCTCACAGATTTAACAGTAATCATCCGGACAGTAACCCGATATCCCACAGTTGTAGCGAAGTTGGTGTCTAAACTGAGACTCAGAACGGCTACTGATGAGGCAACAAACACTGTGGGATATTGGGGTCCCGATTAGGGATGTACAGAGTCATGAAATGGCCAATTACCGATTAACGATGCATCAGCCGATTATATAACTATTTTCATGCTAAAAGCAACATACTGTAACATCCTCTTTACATTATTTATCTTTATGATAACCTTTTTTTAATATGTTATCATAGGCTTCAATTACTCATAGTTCCCAAAAGGGAATTCACTTTTAGTTGAAAAGGTATAATTAATGGTTTGTTACTGTATTTGACAAATATTCTCAACGAGTGTTTATTTAGGGGGAAATTTATTCGGAATAATTTAATGTTAACAATAATTTATGATAGTTATCTACCACCATGTTAATTATCGTATAATTAAACAGAGACAGCACGTCTTCTTTTAAAAGCAATCTTTGGAATGATTTAGAGCAGTGACTCTGATAGAAATATATATATTTATACATATTGTATAATATATATATATATATATATATATATATATATATATATATATATATATATATATATATATATATATGTGTGTGTGTGTGTGTGTGTGTGTGTGTGTGTGTGTGTGAAACTGAAGTATCCAAACGTGGCAAAACGACAAGAACTTTCACAGCTACCAATATCCTAAATTATATGAAACGAAAACACCCTCAGGACACAAAAGTTGAATAAGATACTTTAAGCGAAACAGGTAATAAAGACTTATTGGCCAACGAAGGTATAGAGCACAACAGTCTAAAAGTGAACTAAACTCTTCTAGTACAGGTACATGTCGCAGCTCAACTTAAAGGTAAAAATTATTAAGAATAAACTGTAGAACATAAATGATCATAGAGCTTCAAGTTTCCTAAAAACAATTAATGCGGTCTATTGTACTAACTACCATATTATTGTTACTAGCACCACTAAGAATCGAACTTCGGACTTCAGTCTCTTCACTTCGCTTACGGGGAAACGATGTTACGCGCTGAACCCCGGGCGCTGCGACAACAAGGTACATATGGGCTGCGAGTACAACCAACATTCCTCTGTGGAGTTTAACGTAACAGAAGTGACAGTTTTGACAGAATTTGAACAGTAAAAAGCAGCCTTTAGCGTTATCCTATTTTCTGAAGCTCACACTGGACAGAATAAAAGTGAACAAATACAGAAAGCTTTATGAGAGTTCAGTATTCTTGTTAGTAAAATTCTGGTAGTGAGAGACAGTGGCCTGCAATTTTTATCCTGTTTCATTTATATCCTACAGCTGTGTAGTGGCAATTCGAAGATATTATTTCTACCCTAGAAGTATTGTATCCCACTTTAATCACTCCCCCTTGTAGCTATGACAAAAAATTATTTTGCAAAATCAGGTTGGAGTTCAAAAAGTATAAGCTCATCCTAGATGTCCGTACCCGAAAGAATAGCTCATTTTATATTCTAGAACAGTGGTTCTTAACCAGGGGGGCGCGCCCCCCTAGAAACAGGAATTTCTCTAATTGTATTTGTTATTCTCTTAACGAGAGCATGGGCTAATATTGAGAAGTTATTGAGAATGTTATTTTGATTGAAGGGGGGCGTGGAGGGAAGGACCAATTCCTAGAGGGGCATGGTAGTAAAAAGGTTAAGAACCACTGTTCTAGAAGGAATATTAGAACAGAAAGAAATTACTATCAGTGGACTATCGCTGAAAAACTTGTAGAACTATTGTAGTCTTTTGAAGAGACAATTATACAATTTAGCAAAAGGGAAGCAACAGCATCTATCATTATCCCAACAAAATTCTTAAAACTGCTTCTTTCAAAAGGCTTTAAATTTACATTTTTAATATTTTCCATAGTTTTCTGCGTCATCAATAATCCAGTTCGTAATTATTTCCTTCATTTACTTTCACGAATTTGTTTATGATTCTTGGGTCCAAGATTGCTGAGTTGCACGTAATTTTAGGAGTATTATGAATATACGTACCAAACTTTATGATAACCGAGTTCCACATTTCTTCCACAGTGGTTAATACTGTACAGTATTGGGATAATGATAGATGCTGTTGCTTCCCTTTTGCTAAATTGTATAATTGTCTCTTCAAAAGACTGCAATAGTTCTACAAGTTTTTCAGCGATAGTCCACTGATAGTAATTTCTTTCTGTTCTAATATTCCTTCTAGAATATAAAATGAGCTATTCTTTCGGGTACGGACATCTTGGATGAGCTTATACTTTTTGAACTCCAACCAGATTTTGCAAAATAATTTTTTGTCATAGCTACAAGGGGGAGTGATTAAAGTGGGATACAATACTTCTAAGGGTACTAATAATATCTTTGAATCGTCACTACACAGCTGTAGGGTATAAATGAAACAGGATAAAAATTGCAGGCCACTTTCTCGAACCCCTGCTATGATATTTATTCCACTGTCTCTCACTACTAGAATTTTACTAGCGAGAACACTGAACTCTCATAAAGCTTTTTGTATTTTTTCACTTTTATTCTGTCCAGTTATTCCACAGTAGTTCAGTATTAACCACTGTGGAAGAAATGTGGAACTCGGTTGTTATGAGGTTTGGTACGTATATTTATAAGAAAATTACGTGCATCTCAACAATCTTGGACCCCAAAATCGTAAGTAAATGAAGGAAATAATTACGAAACTGGATTAGTGATGACG